>JADLZN010002845.1:0-17516 GCA_018155175.1 Sinocyclocheilus anophthalmus
GCAGAACTGTTTTCAACAGTGATAATAATCAAAAATGTGTCTTGATCAGGCAATCACTGATTTTCTGAAGGACCATGTAACACCAAAGACAAAATAGTTGTAACGATTTTTGGGATGGTAATTATATTTCACAATATTTCTGTTTTTACCGTATTTTTTGATCAAATAAATGCAGCATTGATGAGCAGAAACATTAAAAAGTTTAATTATTCCAAACTTTTGGCCACCAGTATGTTGATGTTAAAAACAAAACAAAACCAAAAAAAGTATTCATTCATTCATTCATTCATTCTTCATTCATATATATTTATTATTTATTTTTTATGTTTTGTGTATTTGAATGTCCAAACCAGTGTTTTGAGCATTGGTCACCTGACCCAAAATTGAATTGGATGGTATTCAAATGTTTACATTTATTATTTAAATGTATAATTATTGTTACAAATATTATTTTGATGTTTACATTGATATTGAAGTGTTCCTGTCGGTTAATTGGCCATTAATCGAGTTAAACACTAGCAGAGACGATCAAATAGGTGGATGGGTCACATGACTTGGATCGCTAGACCTGATTGGATGGCTGTAAAATAGAAATTTTAAGGCACCAAGCACAGTACAATCAATCTGGCCAAACAATCTGAAAGCATTTTATTTATTTATTCATTTATTTATTTTAGTTTTGTTGTGCACTCTAGTTTCTTAAACTATACACTGCATGTACTTATGCACTATGTACTCACTATCAATTTTGTAAGGTTATTTGTCATTAATAATCGGGACCGATCGCCTCTCTCCCCTCCGGCGTATTTAAAGCTGAGACAGATTGATTGAATGTAAGTGTCCATTTTTGGAATTTTCAGTGTGAACACTCTACTCGGACTATTTGTACTACAAAACATCATAGAATAGTGCTTAAGTACGCGATTTGGGATGCACCTTTAGTATTTGTTTCACTGTAAGGCCATAAACTGCAATAATTTTCCCATTTTTATTATTTTTACTGTAGAGGTGAGCAGAAGTCTTACTGACCCCAAACTTCTGAACCATAGTGTGATACTAATAAAGCGGGGCTCTTTGGAAGCGCTCTTCTATTTGCATTGGGTGACAGAAACAGAAGCTGTTTAGCTGTGATTGCGCTGCGCTGCTCACTTCAGTTCTCTCAGCAACTTCCTGATTTACCAAATAGAGGATCTGAAGTCAAATTCATCTCACCACAGACAAACTATAAACTCTACAGCAAGAGGAGCGAAGGAAATACGCAAAGAAGCGTTGTGAATCTGAACGAAGCTGAAATGAAGCAGAGCAGCTCTTTACTTTCTCCATAAGCACTGCGGCTCCACCGCTGTCTCGGAGCGGCCCACCGAAGCGATGAAGGCAAACGGCCAGGCCAGCAGCATCATGAACGCCGCTATGAAGAGCCGGATGGGGAAGAGCGTCACGTCATCAAACCGATCTGCAAGAGAACACACACACACACACACACAAAGCTGTTAAATGAAGCATTTCTACAGATCTTCCTGTTCAAAGCTCCCGAGGGTCAAACCCGAGTTCAGAGTTCATTATACTATCAAAACAGAGTGAAACTTTCAGAGCTCAACACTTCCTCTCAGCAACGTCTTGAGAAACATGACTCGAGTCTTGAGGTTAGTTTCCAGCGTTAACCAAACACTCACACTCGTCTCAAGTGTGTCTCTGGCCTACGGTTCAAAGTGAGCGTGGAAAATAATCATTCAAACATAAATGACGACTAATGAAACAACTTCACTAACATCGCAGGTGGATTTTAGGGGGAAAAAAAGAAATAGGCCTATTTAAAAATGAAATTAAAATATGTGATGTGAACTGCTTAAAACACTTTAGATGATTTCTTCAAATGTTAAAGCTTGCACATCCAAGAAATTAAAATCATGCATGAAAAAAAAAAAACACTGTTGGTCAAAAGAATATTTAATAATTCATTAAATGTTAAAGAACATTTAATTGGTGACCGTTTTTAATGACTTTTTCATTGGATCATGCATATCCAAAAAAACAATGTAACTCAGGCGACCAAAAAAAACAAACAAACAATGCATAAGAATGTCAGCAAAATGTTGCTCTCAAAATATTTAGTAAACTATTAAATGTTCTTGGGATCAACAGTGTTGCTCTTTTTGCACTTTTGCATGACAACTTCATCTGTCAGTCAGTAATTTAACACAGATTTAATTTGTTTATTTGAATAAAATAATTGGATTAAATGTCAAGTGTTCTTAACTGATTGTCGTTTACATTTAAGATCATCTCTAGACTAGTGTGCAAAGACAACCATCAGCCATTTAACCCTGAATCAATGGATTTGCAAAAGTTACTCATATTTTTGGCAGACTGTGAATCATTACATTTGTTGAAGCGGCCTGGCTGTTATATTAGTCTAATACAGGCTGTCTGGAAGCAGGTTAGACGCCACAACACAGAGAGATTGAAACGTCTCAAGATCCTCGAAGATGAAGTGTGACACGGGACACATTCAGCAGATTACAACACAAACAAACACAAGCTTCATGGGGCCCTGAACCCGTGATTATCAAACACTCTTATCAGCGCAGCGGTGATACGGGATATCAGCAGTCAATATTTGCCTTGCTCTTATCAGCACTCGACTGCATCTGCACACTGATAGCTTTCAAACGGACCAATTAACAGCGCTGGAAGACATTCAGGATGCCTTCGTGCTTTCCACTGAGCCACTTTAATTGAGTTGATCATAGACCAACAGGCTGCCAAATCCCATATCAGCTAGCAGAGGCGTGGGACGAGCTCGCTAAAAATACAGCGATCTGCTGATTCCACCAGCTTCATACTGGAAATATCACTCAAACCAGCCATCAGCTCCTTCATGATGCCATTCACTCACTCCCATCACTCTGTAGAGCACAAAACAAGAGTCCTCCATGAATGGAACAGCACCACTCAAGCTGAATATTGCAATTCAACACAATATAACTTCTACATCCATGCAACATTAAAACCTAAAATGCTCAATATTCTGGAATGGAACGAAACTGCATGAAGAATAAAATAAAATAAAAATGTTAAAAAATCTCTCCTTTCGTATGGAACAATGTGATTGCACATTTCCATTCTTTGCTTAGGGGTAAAATCCGGTTTTCCTTCTTCCTTTCATTGCAAAAACATTTGAACGAGCTGTGTTCAAACAAGTCTCTGCCTTTCTCACACAGAACAACCTCCTCAACAGCAACCAATCTGGCTTCAGAAGCGGACATTCGACCGAGACTACCTTGCTTTCAGTTGTTGAAGCCCTAAAACTGGCAAGAGCGGATTCCAAATCTTCAATAATTATCTTGCTGGATCTGTCCGCTGCTTATGTCATGGTTAACCACCAGATCCTCCTGTCAAACCTATTGGCAAAGGGCATCTCAGGAACCACACTCCAGTGTTTTTGAGTCTTACCTCTCATATAGGTCCTTCAAGGTATCTTGGAGAGGTGAGGTGTCCAAGTCACAACATCTAGCTACTGCGGTGCCTCAGGGCTCAGTTCTTGGCATCACTAGGTTCTGTCATTCAAAAACATGGCTTTTCATATCACTGCTATGCTGATGACACTCAACTCTACCTCTCATTCTATCTTGATGATCCGACGATAGCTGCTCGCATATCAGCTTGTCTAATAGACATTTCTTGCTGGATGAAGGACCTTCACCTTCAACTCAACCTTGCCAAGACTACTTGTGGTTGCATTAAACCCATCGTTTCATCACATTTTCACCATCCAGTTAGGCACGTCAAACATAACTCCTTCAAAAACAGCCAGAAACCATGGAGTTATGATTGATGATCAGCTGACTTTCTCAGACCACATTGCTAAAAATGCCCGGTCCTGCAGATTTGCTTTATTCAACATCAAGAAGAGCAGGCCCTTTCTTTCGGAACATGCTTCACAACTCCGTGTTCAAGCTCTTGTTCTGTACAGGCTGGACTATTGCAATGCTCTCTAGGCAGGTCTTCCAGCCACTTCTATCAAACCTCTACAATTAATCCAGAACACGGCAGTAAGATTAATTTTTAATGAGCCGAAAATAATGCATGTCACACCTCTGTTTATCATTTTGCACTGGCTACCAATATCTGCTCGCATAAAATTCTAGGCATTAACGTTTGCCTACAAAACCACCACTGGCGCCGCACCCCTTTACCTAAATTCATTACTTCAGACTTATGTGCCTCTAGAAGCTTGTGTTCTGCAAGTGATCGTCACTTTATTGTGCCATCCCAAAGAAGCACAAAATCTCTTTTACAGACTTTTAAATTACAGTAAATGTTCCCTCCTGGTGGAATGACCTGGAAATAACTCAGTCCGAGCAGTTAGCCATCTTCAAGAATCGGCTAAAAACACATCTCTTCCAATCTACACTCTCTGATTCTAGTTAATTCTTAAAAAACAAACTTGCAGATCATTGCTCTTTTGTTGATTTTGATTGCTTCCATTGTCCTCATATGTAAGTCACTTTGGATAAAGCGCCTTCTAAATGACTAATTTATATGTAAAGAGCATGCTGCCCACGTCAGTGTTCTTAGTTACACAGTAAAGCAGCGCTACAGAGTGTCACAATTGTAGTGTCTTACCCAACAGACCACATAAAGAAATGAAGAGGAGAATTCGCATGTCAAGAGGGCGAGTCACAGATCCACACGCCTATTAACATCATCGCATGGACCAATGGGAGTTTGAAGTGTTTTACCAGCCTTAGCGAATTTCTGTAATTTCGTTTATGGCAATTGGTTTAAAATTTTTCATTTGGGCTGATTTTTACAGCCTATGATTTCTGATCTACTTGAACATGCTTTTTGATTAATAAAATGTAGGCTACATCCACACGAAGCCAGAGCTTTCCCTATCAGTCCTTTGTTTCCCCTCGTCTCAAGAAATATCTGCATACACACGAAAACACAAAACTGTAGTATTCAGGCCAGACCCGTAATTGTGTACTGTAATTCTGCCACAGAGATACACTAAAAATGGAGAAGACTTGGACTATGTGCATAAACCTTGCGCGCGGTGTACAAACGAACATGGAACAATACATTTATTAATCTGTGTTAATGTTAGTTGATAAAAAGACATTCGTTCAGTGTTTGCTCATGTTGTTGTTGCGGTGATGTGACGTAACGGTGTCTGACTAGGGTCGAGACGTGGCGTGATGACATCATCGTTTCACAAAATATACGGATTGGCTGTACACACGAAAACGCAAGGGTGTCGTTTTTAGATTTATCCACTCTGGGACCCGGTTAAAAAAAAATATCGGTTTCACGCTCCCAAAACGCCGGATCCGTCTGGAAGAAACCGTCCGATGCAACATTTTGCGTAGACACTAAACGTGTTCCTCCGTTTGGACGGGCCCTTACTTTAACTATAAAACAAGAGTCAAAAAAAAAAAACGATCCACGAAAAAATACAAATTAAAAAAAAACGGAATTTGGGGAAAAATAGAACTTCATTAAGCCCTATGATGTTTTGGAAATGCCATCAACCACAGCGCGCCTTTTATTTCTCATAAGTATTTTAATGCCTAGAACATTTAAGGGACAGCAGATTATAGATTTTATTGCTTTATCTAGCAGTTTTCCAGTGGCTTCCGTTATTTCCCTGCTCAGGTACACTCAATTTATCCCTAGGCAGATCGGTTTTCAAAGGCACTTACACTGCAGCAAGACATTTGATCATTTTCATTCACTTCTTGGGAATTACCTATTATCCTGGCCATCATTAGCACCATGATTTACTCTTTGGTACGGAATACTATAAGTAGTAGTATAGAAGGAGTGGGTCTTGCATGTCAAAATATCTGAGCTTGTGATAGCCACATGAACTTACTTTCCTTGAAAGGACTTTGAATACTAGACACTCCTCATTTCAAGATCACTTCAACAACTATCACAAGTCAGCACAAGATATTTGTTTGAAGATGTCTACAGTCGTTTGTGCTTACCATGAATGAAGGGGTTTCCAATTGTTTAGGCCAAGCATTTTCAAAATATAATTGTTTTGTGTGTCCCCACAGGATCAATTTCATACAGGTTTGGAACAACATGAGGTAAATGATGACAGTAAATGAACTTCTCTTTTTGGGTGATCTGTCCCTTTAAAGACACACACCAGTCATTCAGACAGACCAAGAAACCAACATCTCCTTGAATGACTGCAGACTGGCAGCCCTAAAGTGAAGACTCACTGTGCATCATCTGAAATAATCATGACTCATTTCCTCTACATCACCATGCACTGCTGTGAGTGATTCCTCGTGCTCGCCTCACCAGCGGACGCTCATCCATCAGCGAGTCTGTCAAACCGTCACGCCTGGACAGAAGGATTTCGACATGAAGAACCATCTAGTGTCATAATGTGGATCCGACCACCATCAAGTACCCGATCTGATCACGTCCTCTGTCCAACACAGAGACACGCAGGACATGCAGGATTCATATTTAAATAGTACTCTACGGCTTAATATTTACCAACACTAGTCCATATCGCCGTCATGATTTAGTGTAATTACCTCCTTTTGATTCATTCATTCAAACTTTGAAAAATTCCGTGACATTCCGCGTTAAATTCCGTTTTTACAACTGGATTCCGCGATTCTGTCCACGTTTTTCAAATCGAGGAAATCAGTGCCCTAATGACGTTGTTTTATTATGTTTTATGTGGCAGTCATCTGTGAGAGGCTGCATTTTTAATTGAGTTTGTTTTTATTTTATTATAAACATATATTAAACATCGCTAGTTCCCTCCTCCTTCCCGTACTATAAACTGCATTAATATATAAAAACCTGTTAGCTTAGACTCATGATTTTATCAGTGTGGAAGCACCCCTTACATTCTTAAGCATTAGCGCTTAACGGACTATTCTACTGACTCGATAAATCAATCCTTTTACACAAATTAACTAAAAACATTACACAACTGCTACACAATTCATCATTCCACTGCATTACTAAAGACCTAAATTAACGTACTTTATCCAAAATGTATGAGTTTCCCGTCTGTGTAACACTCATGCAGAGGTTGGTCACCGTATCGCGCACCAGGATAAGCAAGATCATCCTCGTGGATATTTAAATCAATACCCATGTCGGCGATACACACGTAAGTGTCCCGGAAGTGGTCGATATCTGCGACGTACTAGAACTATATACTGCGACCCCTACGTCCCTGCTCTCCTTTTTTATTTCCATCTAGCAACTAAGGCATTGATGGGATGTTTGTCATCTTCATATAACAGCACGAGACGGGCAATACTCTGTACACAGACTGAACGTGACCAGTAGTATCAAAATCCAAGAGCAAGGTGTGCGTGGGGCGTGGAATCATCTCTGGGGTGATAGGAGCGTGTAAGGCATAAGTCCGACATGCGAGATGCGATTTCCACAAACAGCCAGGTAGGGGGGACATCCCGCCATCAACGATGCAAACACTCACCACGCTCTGAAGCAGTATCCGAGAGCGGACGTGGAGACACCGAGGTGCGTCAGTCCGCGTGCTGAGCGTCTGCCATAACCCCTGTGGCAGAATACTGGTATTGCAGCCCCTTCAGCCTCCGCCAGACGGGAGAGTGTCTTTCGGTTCGCCTGTCTGACTGATGGTGTAGTAATGAGTCCGTCAACAAGAACAAATAATTCGTGCGAAACTGTGGGTACACGCAATGTCGGGGGGCGTCAAACAGAGACACGAGGTCCAGACGACAAGGCAGTATAGCGGTGGACATGTGATCGCGTAGCCCCCCGAAGGGGGTTCCTAGAGTAATCAGGGAGAGGATATGCACATATAGGGCAAGGCGGATGGGTGTCGTAACAAGATCACCGGCAAGGGAGGATGGTCCTTGTCCTCTAGGCCATTGCTACTACGGGGGGGGGGCTACCCAGCACGACAACATCTCACCCACCGAGTGAACCTCCGTCCCATACATAGGAGAGTATAGTGGTGGGCAACACTACCGTACTAAACGGACCATGGGTGGTAAAGATTGGAATACAGGAAACCAGTACTGCATCGTCACGCGGCCAGAAATCACCGCACAACAATCACAAAACAGGAGCAAACAACCCGTAGTCGCGTGTAAACTGTGAAGAGCCAGCGGGGTATCAGAACACGCGAGGCCTCAATCTGCGGGGATGTCTAACAACTGTACAGTATCGCGCACAAGTACTGGCTAGCTGACAACCGAGACAACTGGAGTCACTCTGGTGCATACACCGCTATCTCCCCAAGACACTCCCCACGGTGTGCAAGGCGGTAGTGGGACCATGTCAAGGCACGATAGGACAGTCGCCTGCGGGTGGTATAGTACCGGGTTTCATAATATTATTGAAGATAAAGAAAAGAAAGGAAAGGACAAGAGTGGTGTACCACAGACATGTCAGAAGTAGAATTGGTTAAAAAAGAGGAAATGGGCTGAAAGGAGTGATGGTTTGGGTGGGAGTGCTGCATAAAAAAGAGCTGGGTAGCACCGGCCACCAGGAACGCTGGATGAGTATGAGTGCGGGAATGTTCGATGGGGTACCCGTAAAGGCAGGCGGGCGAGGGAGAACAAGACAATCCAGAACCAGTGCCGGCAACTGCACGAGAAGGGAAGTGTGTCTGGCTGTACAAGCCCCAGTTGCACGGGATAATCTAGGGTGGAGTCACATTGGTAGGGGAGAGACCAGGGGGTGGGAGCACGGCGGGGAAAAAGGAACAGGATGGCGAAATATGATACAATGGAATTTATACAGGTACAAGGGCCCAAAGGAAGGGGGAAAAAACAAATCCGAAAAATTCGTTGGAAAAAATAAAATAAAACATAGTGGGGAAAAATAAAACCGATTTCATAGGGCCCTAGATCCGTTTAAACAAATCGGCCCCGGTCCCGATCATTGTCAGAGAGAAACCTTTTTTTTTTTTTTATTGTCAACACTGTCGATAATGCCAACTGATTGTCTGTGGGTTTTACAAATACTCAACCAATGAAAACTATTAAAAAGAGCTTGTGACTCAGTGTCAGCTCCACCCTGAATGAAGTTCTGCACAGTTTGGAGAGGTAAAGGGCAAATAAAGAACCGGTTCTTTGAACAAGTAAACACTCTCTCTCTATGAAGGCTAATGTTTTATGTATTTGAGAAGCAGAGAAGAATGCCTTATTTGCCATCTAGTCATAGCCAATACCATCTTAAACAGCACTTCATCTATTATAACAATGTTTTGGCCAAATGTATTCGACGACAGGAAAAACTGAACGCATATAGGAAGAAATGTGCTCAATGAACTCAAGCACTTCTCAACAAACATGGTGAACAGCTTTTCTTTTGGGAACTGAATTCTATTATCAGAGTTCCAGCAAAATCCCAGCAGTTCTCAAACCAATTCCACACATTTGAAGAAATGCCTCCTCCTTTTAAAAGCGTCAAGCCATGCAAAGTAGATGTAAGTGTCCTGGTTATTCTGAGCTGCAGTCTTCCTGTGCTTTGGATCAAGGAGATCTCACAGTTTCCGATTACTGAGCGTTTCCATCCACTGCTGTGAAGAGGGGAAAGTGATCTGCTGGAAAACGACGGGACGGCCGGAAGCAGAGCCGGTCTGGAGTTCATCTGGAGTCTCTGTGACCCCAGCTTCAGTTCACAAGCAGAAAACATGAAGAGTTTCACTCGGAGCTGCTGCGTTTTCTCTAGAAACGTCAAACAGGCAAAGCAAGCAGACAATCTGAATCATCTCACTGACTGAAGGACTGAGCGTTAGGCATGACGAGGAAGCTGAAAGAGCACCATTAAAATACAGCCACAAAGCACAGGAAACAGTCAGCGTGGAACTACGTGACAGACGCTTCATTCTCACACGGCTGCAAAACACAACCGCCAGACGTGCAAGAGTCAAGCAGCTCTGTTCAGAGCAACCCACACTGGCTGATGACATTACTGCACATCAGTATTTAGAAGAGCGGAAGCTGCTTTGTTGAATGATTATTTGTGGAAAGCACAGCCTAAATCGCAGAAGCTAAATGCAAGTGTGAAGAAAGTGTCTTTCTGCTGACAGTCCTCTCCGCACGTACTGTTAAAGGAAATCTGCCATCAAGTCATTCTAAACCCGTAAGATTGACTTACATTTATTCCTTCAGCAAATTCATTTTCCGAAGTTACAAATGACAGACGTCACAAGCAATCGGTTCATGTCGAGTCTGAGTGACTGCCAGCAGCGAAATGTTTCAGACGCTTCAGTCCGATTTGATGAACTAGTTCACTCAAAAGTATCGGTTCAAAAGAATGATTAGTTCACGGGCTTTGGACTGTTTGCCTGAGGCTCTGGATTACAGGTAATAATGCTATTAGGGCTGGACGATACGGCCAAAATTTATATCACAATATATTATTTCTTAATTTCGGTCGATACGATAATTACGATATCGATATGAACACTATTTATCCTGAAATAGAGATTTTTGAACAGTATAAATGACTTTACTGTCATTTTTGATCATTTTAATGCATCCTTGCTAAATAAAAACTATTAATTTCTAAACTTTACGGACGGTTTAAATAATTGTTAATTATCATCAAATCAGCATATTAGAATGATTTATCATGTGACACTGAAGACTGGAGAATGATGCTTGCTGAAAATTCAGCTTTGCCATCAAAAATAAATTACATTTTAAAATACATAAAAAAAAGCAATTTTTAAATGTTAAAATATTTCAACCTTTACTGTTTACTGATGTACTGGATCAAAAACTAATGCAGCCTTGTGGTGACATAAGAGAAATTCTTTAAAAACTTAATATATAACACAACAAACCCTGAAAATGTTGCTGGAGACCAAGGTTTATTATAGTTAGATTTGCTAAAATTGTTTTAATTTTAATATCGTTTTCAAATTTGCTATAAAATTTAGTTTAGTTTTTATTAGTTTCATTAATAATTTTGTTCGTTTTAGTTTAGTTTTTATTTTGTGAAAAAATTTTTATTTAGTTTTTATATAGTTTAATTTCAGTTTTAATGAAAGTTTAGCAGAATTAACAGATCACTTCCAGAGCGCAGGACAAAGAAAGACTTAGGCTAATTTAATCTTAGTGATGCAAACGTCTAGCGACACCAAATTAAAACATGCTGAGATTGATTGGATGTAAAAGTATACATACACACCACACATGAAAGCCAGTAGTGACCTCATTTTAAATCTAAACAAGTGTCCGCGCTCAAATTATATGTAAAAAGCACTAGAACTGAATGCATAAATGTGTGTGTGATATTTAATTTGAAATAATGTAGTAATTTCTTTATATTATGCATGTCTTCATCTTATTTAACTATAACACTAGGTGTCTTGCTCACTTTCCGTCGAAAAAATATAAGATAAACGTGCAATAAATGATAAGTGGGATGATCTGAAATGCAATAATTAATTAATAGCGGAATAATAGCCTCAACATTGGATTTGCAGCGTTGTGCATTCTAGCCATTCGCTCTGCAGCTAAAGTGAATGACAGCTTGGGAGCTCTCGTTGCTCGCTTTCTGTAGCCTATATCATTTTATTTTAAGATTTATTTGTAATGCTTCTGTAAAGGACTAACGGCAGCATAGCCTATACACTGCAGAGTTTAAGGGAGACAACGGCACTTAACAGTAAAGTCATATCTAAATATGTTCTTTTAATTTATGAAGATTTAAGTATGCAGTTTATGCACATTTGTTCAAAACAGCTGGCAGATGGTTGACAAGAGTATGGCAAGTTGTTGTATTGTATACAGGAAGCAGCGCGTTATTATATTCCTCTGTTGCGCTGCTGTATATTCTCTTCAAAGCACCAACTTTTAAACTGCCTATTTGGTGTGATTGCTTGGTCACAGGAGGGGAAAGGAATAATTTTGCCTAGACGAATGGCAGGAGGCCCTATGTTACAGGCGGGTGCGCCGTGTCAATGCGATACCGCTGACGCGTATTATGTCAAACCGGGTTGGGTACAGAAATTTTAAATTGGTTGCTGGCTGCGGTCGGACTAAACGGGGTCGTGTGTTCTGTGTGTAGCGACTGGATGCAGGTTTACTTACAGCACCTCGTGCAGGACTATGCTTAAACTGCTTTGAGTCTCTCGTAAGATAACTACGTTGATGATGCGCCATTTCGGGTGGGGCTTATTGAAAATTGAAAAACTCATTCTCTGCCAGCAGGAGGCACTTTTAGAGTGTTAAAACTGGTAATGTATATCGAAATATCGGAAATGTGTTTAAAAATCATATCACCGTTATTGAAAAAAATTATATCGCGATACATATTGATATCGAATTATTGTCCAGCCCTATGTAAATAATGCTCGTTTTCTTGCACAGACTGATCGTTTCGCTTCATATATCATCAGGAGCCATGGGCAGGGCTCCAGACTAAAGTTTGTGTGCGGTTGCACTGTGTTGTTCAACTCATAATAGTCGCATGTTATTACATTATTCATTTCAGGGTTTGAACAAGCTTTTGAGAGAGAAAGTCAAACACTTTTCAACGACTTTCAAGCATTTCACACAACTATTTCCAACAATTTAAATCTCTAAAATGAACACTTCGGACATGTATTTTTATGGATGACCAAAATGTACTTGTGTAAACCCAAACGCTTAGTTAAAATAAAAAAATCTTCTATCACCTCTATAAACCAGTAGATGGGCAGCAAAGGAAGCACTTATTGGGCCTTAATAGTCATTCATGTCTAATCTTTGTGATTAGTATTTGAAATGATTTTGAAAATCACTATTATAAAAATATCAAAAATCATCCGTAAATCTAATTTTGTCCGAGTTTTACAAAACCTTTTCTTCAATTTGCTACTAAATAACACATAATCACTGAAGGTGGTCAGTTCCATATCAAATATAGAAGATAATGGTACATTTATTTCCGAGTGGAATATATAAAGTTCTATTAAGAATCTAGATTTTGAACAATGTTACCCTTGGTTAATTAAAAGACATTTGGTATGGTCCCAACTAAGGATTAAAAGTGCTTTACTGTCAAAGGTGTACTATAATACAAACAGTTGAACTATAATAAACAAGAAATGAGCATGCAATATTTAAGTAACTGTACTTATTAATGTAAAACAATAGTAATTTTATGATTGCATGATCTGTATGTTTAATACTCCCACACACCAAATCTGCAGAACTCAAAAGAACTAGCTACAGCTCTCAAATGTTTGGAAAAAAGTCTGGATTTTGAATATGAAACCAACACGACAAATACAAAGAGTACATTTTTAAAGAACTTTACATGTGCTTAAAATAGCATTTTGCAAAGATGTTCTTTATCGTGGGACACTTTTACCACTAACTCATGATTATCTGTAAATAAGTTACATTTTAGTCACACAAAGCTATCCTAAAAGTACTGCTTTATTGTACTTTATATATATTTTGGAGTTTGACTCTTTATTTTTGGATGATCTAGCCCTTTAAAACAAGACAGCACTAGATAAATATTATATCATAATGATTCCTCAAGGAGCCGATTAACATTCACATACCAATCTAATGCAAACACTCCACAAAGCTGAGTGAGCAGACTGAAAGCACATAATTAGACAAAACTGCTGTGTTTGTGCTGCCAATGGCTCCCAAAGACATTCACGCAAACAGCCTTTGAGAAACGATGGGACCGCAGATACTAACACAATCACAACACTGTATCATGAATCATAAATCATAACACCCAGTGCAGAAATACTGCTTTCCAAACATATAACGGTGCCTCGGTGGCAAAACTGTCTGAAACCATGTGGCTCTGTGGCTCTAAATGGATGTGAGAGGACAGAAGCCGTCTAACACAAACATGATGCACAGATACTTGGGTCATAAGAAGTCATGTGTCTGAGAGGCTGCTATCATATCAGAAACATTCTCACACTAAATGACGTTAATACGCATTAAAAGTGAATTAAATAAAGTTTTAAAGCAGCCCTTGAAAAAACTAGGAAAAGACTAGGAAACCAGAGATGAGAGACCTGGACTGTCCACTGTACGAGCAGAATAAAGTGCTAGATGAGAATAAAAGAGCTCCTGCCACAGAAGTTCTTTTGATATCAATGTTACATTCAAATCATCAAGTGTTAAAACGTACTGACAGAGAAAAACAGAGCATGCAACTGACAGCCAGTCCATCGCACTGAAGAATGATCACGTCTGTCTTCAATGGCTCATTACCTGAGGCTGTTAATTAGAGAGCTGAAGACTTAAAGGATTTCTGAAGCAAAGCCTTCAACACTGTGATGCTAAAGGATCCCGGAGACTCGGAGAGGTCAATTCAGTTCATGCTAACTGTTTGGCAGTCCTTGAAGAGACGACTGGTCACACACCTTTACATGTGCTGATGCAGACCGAGATAACTCACACATTACCATGAGCATCAGCAGACGCGTATGCAATAATAACGCACAGGTGACTAGCTGTTTCTTTATTAATGGCTGTAAACAAGAGCATCACTACAGCTAGTGTCTGAAATCTGCCTGTTTCACCACACTTCAGTGAGTTTAGGAGATATTATCACATTAGTATTATTACATCCAAGAGTTTGAAAACACACTGAAAACCTGGGATTTTAAGGGTCTCTGCATTATTAATAGCCCACTAATCAATAAACACATGAATGGGTCAGACGTGTTTTCTTCCACACGAAGCTCAGACTGGATCCTTCAGCATCCGGCAGGATTAGCTCATGAACATCCCACTAAATACCTAACTAACTAACTAACTACTAACTAACACAAACTAACTAGACGTTTCATTTGAGAGGCCTCCACGAACACACACACGGGCTTATCTTCACCTGGGCCCCCACCCCCCAAAGCTGCATTGTCCAGCCTGCAAACTCAGACCTCACACCCCCACACAGATCACCGCGACCTCAGCGACACAGTCAAAATGATACGCAAGACAATCCACGATAGATGGTGAGCGGATCGATAGATTAGACGAGGATGGAATAGGGATGGATAGACTGGATAGCGATGGATAGAGATGATGAGAGCGTAGAGAGATTAGAGAGATAGATAGAATAGAAGCTAGAGAGATGGAGGGTAATGGGAGAGCCGAGGGGATAGAACTGGAGAGAGGATCGATGGATAAGAGAGATTTAGAGAGAAGCGCTGAGGGAAGGAGAAGGATAGAGGAGGCCTAGAGAGAGAGAGAGGGGATGAGAGATCAGATGAGAGAGAGATAGACGAGCTAGGATAGGAATAGCATTAGATGGATGAAGAGATGGAGGAGGGCTAGAGGACTGTATAAGAGGGATAGATGGGATAGGCGCATAGAGGATTGAGAGGAGGATAGATGGATAGATGATAATAAGAATAGATAATAGTTAGATAGATAGATGGATAATACGAGAGAGTAGAGAGATAGATGTGGCACACGTCTGGTTCAGACAAAGGCCGCGTCCTGATTGGTTCTTCTGCGAGCGCAACATGTAGCAGAGGAAGGACCCTCGGCTTCCAGAGCAGCAGCAGGCGTGGGGTTATTGTTGTGGGTTCCCTTGTTGGGGGGTTTGGGTGTGCTTTGTTTTTTTTTTTTTTTGCGGGGGGGGGGGGGGGTAGGGGGGGTCAGTTGGGGGGGGGGGGTGCGGGGGGGGGATCCCGACGTGGCAGGGAAGGAGAGGGAGAGGAGAGCACTGCTACAGGCGGGGGCCATCCCCACCACTGCCCACAACCTCGCCGTTCACCACCTAACCTGCAGAGCTTTGCGCCGCCGTGACAAGCAGAAGCTCGTGCCGCGAACGGCGTTTCTGAACGGAGGCCGGCATGTCGCGCTTCTCCTCTCCATCCGCAACGCGTTCGATCACGCCTCATCACTCGACGAACCCGTTCAATCACCGAAGCGCGCGCTCCTCACGTTGCCTCCCCCACCCTATTTTTCCGCGCGCGGTTCACATCCCTTATCTAGCGTAATCGTGAGCTGGAGAGGGTCTTGCGGGGTTAGGCGGAGATGCTATTGAGGAATTTAGAGCAGCGAGACAGCAGTCGCATCAGTCCGCAGGATGTCCATGGAGGGCAGAAAGTGTCCTGCGCGTGTGCGGAAGCGCGGGCGCCCTCCGCCTCCGCCCTCGCTCACCCAAGTAATGGTCTATGCAGGGACAGTTATCCGGGCGTTACCAATTCGGGGCGTTCGTAGTTTTTCGATTGTTTCCTGATTGGCTGACGCACATGATGACCAGGACAGGGTTTAGTATGGGGTGGGGCTTACGGTAGGGAATCATTTGATGAATGATGAGAAGAAACAACCCTGCCAGTTGGAAAACACGATACATTCAGAAGAGCCCTCTGTGCTCTGCAGAGACCTAAATTCCCCGCTCACTTTGACCTGCGGCATGCGCCGGATGAGAGGGCGCAAAGCTTGAGAGACTCAAGGTCTCTCATGGGGAGGAAATAATTGGAAAAGGGGTACATAGAGTGTTGCTAAAAAAGAACATATTTTGTGTATGTGGTGTAAGAAGTGTTTATGCCGTCTTTAAGGTTAAAAAACAAAAAAAAACACAATTTTCCAATAATGTAATATTGTGTCCCTCTATGACCCCGACCCTTTGAAACACCCGCTTCGATTGTTAAACAGCTAATGGTCTGAAAAGCGCGGTTTACTGGTGGCTGTGATGGCCACTATACAGTGGTGTGAGTGGCGAATTACCTCAAGCGTGAGATGGAAAAATGTTACGACCCTTAACCACGACTGGTGCTGCCCTGCCGGCCGGAGCCCGAGGACACCAACACATTTCAAAACCCATTATAAACTAGGAATTCGTTGCATCCAGTGGGGACATAAAGTAGTGTTAGTAATGATACTGATAAGGTCTTTTTATGTGTTGCGTATCGTGCGCCTCGTGACAACATAAATCTACAGCTGCGTTTAAAGAGCACTAGGGCATATAGAATGTGCATCAGCGGCTAAAACTAGTTAAATAGTAAAAACGTAATCTACAGTCTGTGAGTAGAAACAGCCGGACTGTAGTTCTACTCTCCCAGGATCAGGAGACCGTCCTCCATAAAATGTGCGCAAACATCTGGGGATTTTGGGTTTGATAAGTGTTTGGAACAGTGTGTAAATACAACCATAATTAACCAAGATTCTAGTCGTGTCCTCTTTTGAGAAAAAACAAAAAGAGTTGCGCTTCACAACGAAGCACACAGCGGTCTTCAGGACATGGCGGGCAGCAGCCAGAGCAAGCGCACCCCATACCAGCGAGGGAAATAAAAGTTAAGCCTTTTTCTTGGCCAGTGAACATTTGGGCCCGTGGTTGTTGTTGTTATGCAAATCTTAACATAGTGATGTTAGAAATGTGGGGGCGTGTGAGACCACCGACCGCCCCCCGTCCGCTCTACGGCACCCGCGCATTGGGGAATATTAACTTTTATAAGCCAATATCTCTGGGATTTTTGACGACTTGAGACTTGAGTCTTTGCAACTTTACAGATCTTCTTATGCACCAAGAGGTTGTAACACTCCAAAGAGAAA
>JADLZN010002846.1:0-218624 GCA_018155175.1 Sinocyclocheilus anophthalmus
CAATTAAAGATTTAATCAAACAGACGATGAACACTATTAGCTGCAATTATTATATGATGCAATCCAACTTATAGCAAAATGTGGTAGTTTCTGTATGTTGTTTCAGGGTTAGCATCATCTGAGGTCCTCTGAGGAGTAGCATCATCTCTTCTCAGGTGTTCTGGAACCAGACTGAAGCAAAAATAGAGAACAAAATATAGCCATAATTGAGCGTACTTCTGTTCCAACCAAGCAAAATGTAGTTTTTAAAACCCAAACTAAATAATATAGGTGCATTTTATCAGAATATACTGCAGTACACAATATTATAGATGCATTACTTTTGAATCTTGGCCAAAGAGATGTGTCTTTATAGATTTAAACAGAGAGAGTGTGTCTGAACCTTGAACGTTATCAGGAAGGCTATTCCAGGTTTTGGGAGCCAAATGCGAAAAAGCTCTATTTCCTTTAGTGGACTTTGCTATCCTAGTAACTACCAAGAGTCCAGAGTTTTAGGGAGCGTGATGGATTGTAGCGTGTTAGAAGACTAGTTAGGTACACAGGAGCTGACCCATTAAGGGCCTTATATGCAAGTAAATATATTTTGTAACTGTTAACTGATTCGGAACATAATAGGTAGCCAGTGCAGAGAATGTAAAAATGGGGTAATAAGATCATATTTTCTTGACCTGGTAAAGACACTAGCCGCTGCATTTTGGACTACTTTAGCTTGTTTATTGAAGATGGCAGGACCACCATTCAATATCTTTACGTTCAGTACAATAGTCCATCTAGAGTCATAATGCATGACCTAGCGTTTCTTCATGCCAAAACGGTCACCTGTTTCGGTAACTTGCAATGTGTGCTAAGCTGAGCAAGGCTGTTTTTTTTCAACTGGGGCATATTATTTCAAAGACATATGCTATCTATATATCACCCATATGTTTGACTGTAAAGGCATAACAGTACTCCGTCGCGGTGCAAATTGTAAGCCCGAATGCGTATACTGTCACTTTTGGTCAATAAGTAATATCTCTTTCTTACCGATTTAATAGGGATAGGAAATTTTTGAGTCATCCCAGTCTTTTACATTTTTAACACAACTCTGATGTATCGTTACATAATTTGAAGTTTCATCTTGGTCGAGTGGTTGAATAATATAGTTGGTATCATCCCATAGGCAGTGGAAACGTAATCCCGGTATTTGCCTATATAGTTACCTAAGGGCACAGTGTATATCAAGCATCGTCCATAGGACCTAGACAGATCCTGTGGCCCCATATTTTACTGTGATAATTGGGATTACAGTACCCACCATGTTAAATGCACAAAAGTATCGATCGGCCCGGTGAATCTAAACACTCTTAAAGCCTGTCCCTGCTCCTTATATTTTTGTAATCGATCTACTGAGATGTCATTGGTCTATCGGTCGAACGCAGCAACTAGAGATCAAGTACAACTAGCAATGAATACCGCCTTGGTCTGACGCAGAAGAAGTTCCGTTTGTAATTTTAACAAGGCAGGTTCTGTGCTCTGGTGGGGCCTGAACCTGACTGAAATTCTTCATAGAGAAAATTATTTTGCAGGAAGGAGCACAATTGAGCAAACACAACTTTTTCAAAAATTTTAGACATAAACGGAAGATTTGAGATGGGTCTGTAATTTGCCTGTTCACTAGGATCTAGTTGTGGTTTCTTAAGAGGCTTAATAACTGCCAGCTTGAGTGGTTTTGGGACGTGACCTAAAGACAACGACAAGTTAATAACATTGAGAAGCGGTTCTTCTGCTACAGGTAACAACTCTTTCCGTAATTTAGTGGGTACAGGATCTAACAGGCATGTTGTTGGTTTAGATGCAGTTATAAGTTTATTTAGCTCTTCCTTTCCTATAGTTGTAAAGCACTGCAGTTTATTTTTTGGTGCGATGAATGAAGCTGAAGTAGTTTATGCTGTAGAATCTACATTTGTTATTGTTTTTCTGATGTTATCTATTTTATCAGTGCAGAAATTCATAAAGTCATTACTATTAAACGGTGAGGGAATATTTAGATCGGGTGGCGTCTGGTTATTTGTTAATCTAGCCACTGTGCTAAATAATAAAAAAAATATTATATAATTTCGTATCATTTAGTTATATTATTGCATATAAATAATTTGATTTAACAATAACGCAATTTGAAGCAAAAACAGAATGTTCTGACTAGCTTTGTGAAATTATAGGCTACTACATGCCTGAACAAAACAAACAGCAGAAGCTCTGAATGATATGCAGATTCACTCTCTGACAGCAGGAGGCGCTCATGAAACAGCAGATACGTTTGTTGTTTTCCTGGTTACCGCTGTAAACAAAGCAGCTGCGCTGAGACTCTGCTTTAATATGAACTATACAGAGATGAGTTGAAAAGAAAATACCACGTAAACTTTGCTGAAGACAGTCAGTTCCCCTCAGAAACACATTCATATAAACCCCCAAATCGATATTTAGGATTTTCTTCCAATAGTTCATGCATCATTTGGACAGCAACAGTGAGTGATCTGCCTGCTACAGTTTTTTTCTCTGTGCGTCCGTCTTCAACTTCTCTGGCTTGTGTTAACGGGCGTTTACAGACTTCATATTTCACATAAATGACATTTTGGAAATGATTGCTTTGCATTTGCATTTTGTGGTCCTAGATACCGTCATGAGTCATTATTCAAGGTTAATTCACAGCTAATCTTCCGATTTCAAGTCTAGTCACAGTGAGCGTCCTTGGGTCGAGTTTTTAGGTCAGCGCTTGATCGTTATTAATCAAATCGCGTCACAGTTTATCAGCATGAGCCTGGGCCAGTCACGCTGATATTCATGATCTAGTCAGTCACAACTGCATCGGTGCATAGATCAGAGCCTAGTCACAGTTGAATTATCTGAGTCCCGGTCCGATCACAGATTGATTCCCCCTGAGTCACTAATTCACAGCTTCCATTTCTGCTTCCAGTCCATTCTCGAGCTGATCTGCAGAGCCGTCTGCACATCAAGTCACAGCTGATCTTCCTGAGGTCCAGGTCGACGTCACAGTTGATCATCATGATGCCATGGTGAAGTCCCAGCTTCCTTCCCTGAACCGTAGCAAGTCACAGTTGTTCTTCATGAGGCAAGTCAAGTCACCATTGTTATTCATGAGCCCAGTCAAGTCACAGCTGGTCATCCAGCGTCCCATCACGTCACAGCTGATAATCCAGAGTCACGTCACGTCACAGCTGAACGTCCAGAGTCACGTCACATCACAGCAGATCATCCAGAGTCACATCACATCACAGCTGATCACCCAGAGTCACGTCACTTCCGACAAGCTGATCATACCTGAGGTCACGTCACGGTCACAGCTGATGCATCCTGAGTTTACGTCAGGACACAGCTGATCGTCATGAGTCTTGAGCATGTCCTGGTCCTGTTGCAAACCCAGATAGTCCCGTGTCATTCTTTCGGTATCCCAGTCTGGTGTCCAGTGTTAGGGATGCACCGTTGGTGTCTGCACGCGCAGTTGGTATCCCCAAACCCACTCACTCTAAACCTTCTGTTTCTGAACTAATTCCCCTGTCTGAAATGTTTCCCCTGATGGGGATCGCCTTTAGTTGTGTTTGGGCTGCGTACGCCTCCACAGAACTCCCAGAGTCTCAGCACGATTAACACATCAGGTCTGAAGTTACAGTAAGTCCCCTGAGTTGGGTGGTGACTCGCTGCTGTTGTTCCCCGATCGAGTGTGGACCGCAGTCGTGCATTTCCTCCAGATGTGGCGGCTCATGAGGCGTGCAGGAACGCTTCAGAAGCGGCTTGGCTCGTTCATCTCCGTGCGTTGTTTTTTGGTTGTAGCCCTAGAATACCGCCATTCGAGCCTGTCCTAGTCCGGATCGAGAAACCTTTGCCTCACTCCTGTATCCTGATAGCACACTGTAGAACCTCTAGAGGTGGTGGCATCCGCTGCAGAACCTCCAGAGGGGTCAGTAGTACCCACCTGTGAACTTCCTGCTCGTCCTGTTCGGGCCAAGGAGGCCGTCTATTAACTCTCTGCCTGTTCTGTTCCGGCCAAAGAGGCCGCCCATGAACTCTCTGCCTGTTCTGTTCCGGCCAAGAAGGCCATCTATGAACTCTCTGCCTGTTCTGGTCCGGCCAAGGAGGCTGTCTATAAACTCTCTGCTCGTCCTGTTCCGGCCATGGAGGCCATCAATGAACTCTCTTCCTGTTCTGTTTCGCCCAAGGAGGCCGCCTATGAACTCTCTGCCGGAGTGTCTGGTTCAGCCAAGAGGAGGCCGTCTATTAACTCCTGCTCGTCGCTGTTCTGCCATGGAGGAAGTTGTCAATTAACTCTCCTCCTGTGCGTGTGTCCGGCCAAGGAGGCCGGGGCCGTGAATCTCTGTCCTGTTCTGGTCCTGGCCCAGGGAGGCGCCGCCTATGCGCTCTCTGTCTGTCTTGTGGTCCAGTCCAAGGAGGGCCGTCAGTGGACGATCTTGCCTGGTTCTGTTCCCGGCCAAGGATGCATCTGTGGGAATCTTTTGTCTGTCCCTGGAAGGGGAAAGGGGAAGAGGGGGGGGGATTCACGTCTATAGAGGCCGTGTTACGAACTCCCGGGCTTGTCCCTTTGTCACGGCTATTGAGGCCTGTTTGGGGAATCCTCATCCTGTCCTGGTCCAACGTTTGGGATCCGTTTGTGAACCTGTTTGCGGGTTGTCGCTGACACGCGGCCCGGGAAGCTGGCCCACTGAAGGGCTCATCCTGTGTTATCAACCCCATTCTGATCTGTGGTGGTCCATGTCTCTTCTCTCATCGGTTTGTACGTCCTCCGCCATGGGTCCTCCTGAATCGGTGTGGTTACACCGGGGGGGGTTGGTCCTTCCTGGTCCTCTGCTCCGCCGTGGTGGTTCCTCTTGGCGCCCACCGTGGGGTGGGCTACTTTCCTGGTTTCTGGTGGTCCTCTGCTGGCCGCCGGCGGTGTCCTCGTGCCCTGCCGTGGGGTCCTCCCTGCCCGGCGCGGGTGGTCTAGACTGGTCTGGTTCTTGGGGCCATCTGCTCCCCGTGGTGGTTCCTGCGCTTGCCCCCGCCGTGGTGGTCTACGTGCTGTTCTGGTGTCCTGGGCTGCACCGCCGTGTGGTTCTCCGTGCGCCGCCGGGTGGTCTACTGTCTGCCTCCGTGGTCTTCTGCTCGCCGTTGGATCTTGGCGGTCCCGTCTTCGGCTGCTGTGGGTGGTCGCTCACTGGCTCGCGCCGGCTCTGCCTCATGCCCTGGTTTCCCCTATCCTTTGTGACCTGGCCCGCCGTGCCCGTCCCCCCTGTTCCCGCCTCCGCTCCACTGCCCAGCCTGTATCGTTTAGTGTTTGGAAGCGTCCTTGAAGCCGGGCGTCCTTTGGGTGGGTGCTCTTTTAGCACGAATCAGTCCTGGCTTCCGTTTATTCACCACCGGGAGTTCAGCCCTTGGGTTCCCATTACATTGACTCTCTCAACAACACAACTTTTGCATAGCAACCCTGACTAGAACCTATCGCCTCCAGTCTTTGTGGCCGGAACCTGCACGACTTGCAACGTGATTTGCACACCGCTGTATTCTAATCACCTCACTCCTAATATAACACCCCACCTAGACCACCTTTCTCTGCTGATATATTGAGTTTAGCCTTACCCCATTTCAGGATCGCCGTGTTTTCTTGTTTGCCTTGCTCTGTTTCTTCCTGCGGTAAATCTGATCTATGCCTGTTTTTCCTGTGATTTTTTTCCCTCGTCGTCTCGTCCGCCTGTGATTCTGTCCCTGCCGCTCGGGTGACTACGCTAACCTAGGACCTACGCTTGGGTTTTTTGCCCGCCATATACCTGTTGCCATGTTTGACCCTGCTGTTTACCAACGTCTCTTCAATAACAGCCTTGCAGATGGATCCAGCACTGTCTGGCACGTCCCTCATGCAGCCCCTTCCATCAGTTGCAACCGCAGTTTTGTGCAAGTCCAGAACAGAGATCGGCTGCAATAAAACACAAAATGACCAGTTGCCAATTCCGTAAGTTCCAGGGGAAGCTCCTTCTGCCGTCATACACACATGTCTAGTTTTTCCCTCATTAAAGCTGTTAAGTATACAGTCTTTTACCTTTGTTTTTTTGTCAGATTTTTTAATACTTTTTTTTACTTCAAATCAAAGTTTGTAATGCTGTGATTCACTTCACAGATGGTTGGTTTGGTTCATGGCTCATAACTCTTAGCAACATTTAGAAAATTCCCAAGGGAAAAATGAATGAGAAAAACACTTCCGGAAGAAGTGTGTGGTTACGCTCTTTATTCGCAACGTCCATAGCTGCGTTGCACCTCCGAATATCAAATGTAATTTCTACATATATTTATTTTGTGAGTTGCTGCTATGCATCAGGGTACCGATCAACCTGTTGTGGTTTGTTTTCTGAATATGACTGCCTGACTGTACAATGCCTAACCGGTATTGACTGGTGAATGCTGCGATTGACCTATCAGAATCAAGGTTTCCAAAGTGCTAAAAGATAGCGTATTCTTCCCACACATGTGACTTAGTATCTCCCCACATCATAATAACTTCCACAGACCATATAACCCCCTTGGCCCAACAGTGTTGTAAACTACATTCCTTTTACTACCTTTCTCTATCCCATACGGTCTCACAGCAGTTCTTCTCAGCTGATTCCAGCTTGGTTCCCCATAGAGGCTCATATGTCAGGTTATGTGTGCTTTGCTGTGTAACTGTAATGCAGTGAAACAGGAAAAACAAGGCCCAATCACACTCAATCTCCCCCAGCTTGGTCTGCTGAGGCCTGATTGGAAATTGGAGCTTTCTGTGATACTGAAATAGAAATGTCCTGTGGGTTGCAACAAAAAAGGCCTTATTTTTAGGTTTCAACACCGCTGACAATACACCTCCCTTCCCCCACTCATGTACTTAGCTGTTTTTTGTTGGCTGCTACCAGGGGTTCAGTTAAGATATAAATTAATAATTGTGTACATGGAAAATTAATAGCTAATTAAGTCACTGTCAGCATGATGATCTCACACAGAGAGTGGTTGCTAGTATGGGGTGTTACAGAAAATAGACGCTTCGGTTTAGTAAGACAGTACCTAAGAGGGGAGGAAACGAGGGGGAAAGGCAGAGCGTTTACGGTTTGGCCTCTAGGTAGTGCCATAAATAAATGCAATCATTAATACGGAACTGCATGCTTCAGACCGTGACATTTACTTGTTGTCTAGAGCTCAGTGTAATAATTGTTCATTTAAACCTGATTAAGATGAATCGATAATGTACCCTGCAACCACATAAACAGTCAATAGAAGGGTAGGCGAAGGGTTGAGGCAGACCTTGTGTGTCTGGACTGTATGTGTATATGTGAGGCAATGAGTATTTGTGGTGTTGTCCTTCTGAACTTACATAAATATATATCAAGACCTAAACCTCAAACTCCTTCACTATCTGCTTCATTATTCAGCATTTTCTTGTTATTCACCACAGAGGCTTTTGCCTAGCCGGCAAGTCACTAGATATAACTGTGACAGTAAAATCATTAGTACCGCGGATGGTAGTAAATGCGCATATACACGCCAACATACAGCATGCACCCACACATGCCACCCAGAGGAACAGCGCAACGACTCTAGCATAAAGATAAAACTGTCTCATACCACATTAAGTTCATGGTTTGTATATTTAAGGACCTTCAGGCATGGTTAAGAATCGAAAGATTTGGCTCTGACACTTGCAGTAGCTATTGACCATACAATTTGCTTGCCACCACTTATCCATAAGCATCAGTCATGGGTTGCTAAATTTGTCGATAGCATAGATTCCAAAGATGTTAACATCATGAATGGTTCTTTTTAAGCTTTTGAATCATCAGGTTTCTTCCTTCCTTCTTAGATGCTGTAAAATTGTTCTGTCATGACCATGATCATTCCACTTTTTATATAATTATGATAAAGTGTTCAGTACAATTAATTTTTGCAGTGTGCACCCTCTGTCTTTGTTTCTGTGTCCCATCACATCTTATACTGTGAGAATTAACAAATACAATCTGTCTATCACACTTTAAGAAATCAATATATGATAGGAAATTGATTTTAAATTTCATGGCATCAACACATCTCAAAAAAGTTGACCGGCCGTGTTTACCATTGTGTGGCATCCCCTCTTCTTTTTATTACAGTCTGCAAACGTCTGGGGACTGAGGAGACAAGTTGCTCAAGTTTAGGAATAGGAATGTTGTCCCATTCTTGTCTAATACAGGCTTGTAGTTGCTCAACTGTCTTAGGTCTTCTTTGTCACATCTTCCTCTTTATGATGCGCCAAATGTTTTCTATGGGTGAAAGATCTGGACTGCAGGCTGGCCATTTCAGTACCCGGATCCTTCTTCTACACAGCCATGATTTTGTAATTGATGCAGTATGTGGTCTGGCTTTGTCATGTTGGAAAATGCAAGGTCTTTCCTGAAAGAGACGACGTCTGGATGGGGGCATGTGTTGTTCTAGATCTTGGATATACCTTTCAGCATTGATGTTGCCTTTCCAGATGTGTAAGCTGCCCGTGCCACATGTACTCATGCAACCCCATGCCATCAGAGATGCAGGTTTCTGAACTGAGTGCTGATAACAACTTTGGTTGTCCTTGTCCTCTTTAGTCCGGGTGACATGGTGTCCCAGTTTTCCAAAAATAACTTTAAATTTTGATTCGTCTGACCACAGAATGGTTTTCCACTTTGCCACAGTCATTTTTAAATGAGCCTTGGCCCAGAGAAATCGCCTGCGCTTCTGGATCATGTTTAGTTATGGCTTCTTTTTTGACCTATAGAGTATTAGCTGGCAATGGTGAATGGCATGGTGGATTGTGTTCACCAACAATGTTTTCTGGAATGTTTTCCTGAGCCCATGTTGTGATTTCCATTTACAGTAGCATTCCTGTATGTGATGCATTGCCGTCTAAGGGCCCGAAGATCACGGGCATCCAGTATGGTTTTCCGGCCTTGACCCTTACGCACAGAGTTTGTTCCAGATTCTCTGAATCTTTGGGTGATATTATGCACTGTAGATGATGATAATTTCAAACTCTTTGCAATTTTTCTCTGACAAACTCCTTTCTGATATTGCTCCACTATTTTTTTTCGCCGCAGCATTGGGGGAATTGGTGATCCTCTGCCCATCTTGACTTCTGAGAGACACTGCCACTCTGAGAGGCATGTTTTATACCCAATCATGTTGCCAATTGACCTAATAAGTTGCAAATTGGTCCTCCAGCTGTTCCTTATATGTACATTTAACTTTTCCGGCCTCTTATTGCTACCTATCCCAATGTGTAGAATGTGTAGCTCTCATGAAATCCAAAATGAGCCAATATTTGGCATGACATTTCAAAATGTCTCACTTCAACATTTGATATGTTATCTAATAGGTCTCTGTGAATCAACTAGGTAGTTTTATGAGATTTTTAAATTATTGCATTCTTTTTTTACTCACAATTTGTACAGTGTCCCAACTTTTTTGGAATTGGGTTTGTACTATTCAAACTGTCTATTATATCATTAGGACAGTTTATAAAATATCACGTTTGACCTCCTAACAGCTTTGCTAATTACTGCTGGCTGCTAGACAGCATCTTGAGCTTAAACTTTAAACTTTGAGCCTATTTTGGTCTTAAGTGTGATGTGAATGTAAAACAGGTTTCTATTTGGGCCAGAAATTCTCCCCATCATGCTTTCATTAAACTAGCCTATTTGTTCCGCTTCTGTTAATGCATGCTTTTCATCTCTCAGTCGCTGCCTCCCACTCTACCTTTTTCTTTTTGAAAGCTGTATTTTTATAAAACCATTATACTGGTTCTTTAGGCACAAAGGCTGCTCATGTATTTGTTTACTAGCTCATGTAATTACCCATTTCAGTATTTACTCTTACAAAAGAGACTAGATGTTACTCTCTCAGGTGAGAAAGGAGACTGGTAGCAAGCTAATCACATCAGTGCAGCGGATAGCTTGTGACATTTCTCAAAGTTGTTTTCTATATACAATAGCGGGGGATGATATTTCATCTTTGCTTACAGGCTCAGTAATAAATGTGATATTGTTTGAAGCCTGTATCGGTATATGCCACTAGCTTGCAACTGTTTTTAAAGAAACGTATACTTTTATTCAGCAAGGATGCATTAGACTGATATAGTTAAAGGCATTTTCATAGTTACAAAAAAATATATATATTACAAATAAATGCTATGCTGGGTCTGCAGCTTTCTAGTCATGGCAAAGAAGACCTGAAATACTTTTTTTTTTTTCCTCAAAAAAAACAAAAAAAATCAGGACTAAACTGTGTTCAAAGTTTCCTACTATTTAAGAAATAAGTTTTAGTACCTCAAATCACATATCATAAATAATTGCTGAGGGCAACCTGACACTGAAACGGGGCCAGTTTCACGCCAAAACCTGAAAATTACCCCATGATGTACTCCACCCATCAAGCCACCTAGTGTATAGTAGACATTCTTCTTTCAGACGAATACCATCAAGTTATATTCATACTGTCCATGGCGTAAATCCGGAATGCTTTATAATGGAGATGGATGGGAGCCAAAATGTGAATTCCAAAAAAAATCGCAACCCGTCCTTTAAAATAAGTCCGACATGGCTTCCGGGGGGTTAATAAAGGCCTTCTGAAGTGACGCAATGCGTTTGGTGTAAGAAAATATCCCTATTCACACTTAGAACCCTTAATCTCTAGCTATCCGCTAACTACCGTAGTGCCATTCACGAGAGAGTGTTATCGCGCTGCTTTAGGAGGTAGGCCGTAGCCTAAAGCTCGTGGTGAGAAATTAAGGCTAGTCTCGCGAGAAACAATCTGTTGTTTAACCGCAACGGAAAACCAGTGTCCTTATATGAAAGGTACTCCTTGAAGCATGTTTTCTTTACAAAAGCCTCGTTTTGTACTACTATTTCGAATGACTGTGTTTTGTTTCGCTACGTGTCCTTCCGTGGCAATTGCCGTCACCGCTTTGCTACTTCGACGGCAATTTGCTGACCCACTCTCTCGTGAACGCACGTACGACAGTTAGCGGAAGCTAGAGATTAAGGCTTATAAAGTTGCAAATATGGATATTTTTCTTACACAAACACATCGCAGGGAGTCGCTTCAGAAGGCCTTTATTAACCCCCCGGAGCCGTGTAGAGCACTTTTTATGATGGATGAATGCACTATTTTGGGCTTCAAAATTTTGGAGCTATAACCATCCACGGGTTCCCATTATAAAGCATGGATATAGCGCTGGACTATACATTTAATAGGTAAACTGCCGATTGTATTCGTCTGAAAGAAGAATGTCATGTACACCTAGGATGGCTTGAGGGTAAATCATGGGGTAATTTTCATTTTTAGGTGAACTGCTGAAAATTCTGATTTGCCATTACAAGAATAAATAACATAAATAAAATAGAAAACATAAAATTTACAATTTAAATTTGTAATTATTTTACAATATTTTGTTATTGTTTTTGTTATTGTTTTTTAATTTTACCGTTCTAAAAAATTGTCGTCCCAAACTTTTAAATGATTATATAATTTACTTGTGAACTACACAAACTTAAGGTTTTTATTAAAGTCCAGGGTTGTAATTTTTGCTTCAACATTTTATTTCACTGTCCTCCAGGCTCTGTCACTTTCAGTTTTTGAGGCGCACATCCTAATTCACTATTCATGTTTAAGACTGACCGTCATGTCTCTCACTTTATTTTTTCAAGCCCCACTTATGCAATATTCATATCAGTCTTACCCTATGAATAATGGATTATTTTGTAGCATTCATCCTGTTAAACAGCAGACCTGCGATTGCCTTGCCTGACCTTCTTCATAGTCTTCCTTGCCAGAGATGGCTTGGGAGAAGGTTGGCCTGAGGATGCATAAATGAAGAATGGAGCACGGCCTCTTAAGACATTACTCTGTGGATATATGCTCTTAATGGAACAGCATAATTCAAGGCAGCGCACTGAACGTCCTGTAACATGCAACGGGGAGAGTAATGCATTGCCATGGGTATAATGTACTGTGTAGCTAATAAACAGCAATGTCAGTCTCTAATTAAAAAGAAAGCCCGAAATGAACATTCTGTCTCGATTTCCTCCTTCGTCTCACTTAGTGCCCAATCCAAAGTTAATTTTTTGCCAGAGATCAAAGGACTACTACCTCTTTAATGTGACCTGATGGGCTCAAGGTTCGCTGCCTGCCAGGAAGTGAGGTCATCAGCCGGGAATCCGATGCGGTTGTTTAGAAATATGATTTTGCAGGCACATAGCTATGGATTACTGAAAGAAAATTACATTACGTGTGATGTAGTGCCCATAAGTCAGTGTGTGTGCTTTTTGTGCATTTGCGCTGGGCATCTTAGCCGAATTTTATGTGCAAAACAAATAGTGGCACAAACAGCCAGACAAGAAATAAAATCCAATAAATAAAACAGCTAGAGGAGTCTGCTGAAATCTTGCTGCAATGGGGACCTGTCTGCTTACAGAGCCTTCCATTCTGTTTAAAAACACGAAGCCATTGCTATGCAGTTTTTTTTTTCTTGGGATATAAGGGCTAACACTTTTCCCCCTTTTCTGTTACAGTATAATGCTGTCAAGCTATTTCGGACGTATTTAACTGGCAAATTTATATGCTGTTGAAAACACCTCTGATGTTTAACTCAGCTGACTGTAATTGCTGGTTATTGGTTGAGGATATAGATTTTGAAGGATTAACTTTACCTCAAAGAAGGTACAGATAAGCATGAGGTGATAGGTAATCCCCTCACCGAAAGATGTGTAAACCATTTGTGCCATGTACATTCCCCAAAAACAAAAAATGCTATAAGGCTTTGAGCTTGTTTGAAAACACAAATACCTTTTCGGAGTAGACTATATACCCCTCCTCTTTCTTTCTGCATCGTTTCATCAGTTCCTCCCCAGATCCGCTAGCACTGAAGGTTGGGCGGCTGGGCTTCTGCCACGCTTTTGTATATGTTGACTGGCCAGTGTGGGGGCAAGAGTTTGTCTAGGCCGTGGGCTCCAGAGGGTTGTCAGATCATATTTGTGGAAGGCCCAAGGTTCATGCTCTATCTCATAACCCGTGTCAGTGATTTATAATGAGAGAACCAAATGACACTACGACTCACACAACACTGAGGATAGATCTGAGCGGCATACTATTACGGCGGGTCCCTAATCGGTGCATCTGCTGAGAAGTGCACGACACTTTCAGCTACCGACTGCTGCTGCAATTCGCGAGGTATTCATAGACAGATAAATTCACGCCTACCCAGACCCCACGATCACAGATCGTTAAAGAAGAAGACCCGTCAGCATTCACGACGGGGGCCGCTGCGCGGGTGTGTTACAAGGTCGGTACCATTCTAGACGCGGGCGCAAGAGGCTTGGCCAACCGACAGAGAGGGGAGACCTACGGCAGACGCACGGCATACACATCATTCATACGGTCGCGTCGTCGCTGCCCTTATAGACGCTTCTCTCGGAGCGTGTCGAGCAGATTCTCTCGATAGGACTCAAGTACGGCGCTTCGAAGGCCCATGGCCGATGTAAATCCCTGTCATCGCCTCAGGGGCGGCAGGGTCCCGTCCCCTGCGGCTGTTCCACTGGACTGGCCTACATGCGTATTGTTACCAAAAAAATATAACGCCTCGCTTCTTCCCTGTCAAGGCGCCTACTCGTTGATTGGACCGGGTTTTTTTTTATTATTGTTTGCTTTTACTACCGGGTATTTTCTGCTTTCTACAGTATTAAAATTCTCTGTTGACTGTCTTCCACTTGCATTCATGACTCCATTCAACATCACCCGAAACTGTGCTGATTTCGTCTTTTTTTTTTCCCAACCACCGATTGATTCCGCCCCCCCCCATGTTGCCTGTTCCCTGTTTGTTTTTTCTTGCCTCCTTCCCTCCCCCCCCCGTGCCCCCAGCCGCCTCTTTGTTGCCTCCTGCTCTCTCCTATTCCTTTGTCCTCCTCTTCCCTTTTCTTTGCTTGGCCGGCCTCGCACGCTCCGGTCTGCCTTGCAGCTACATATCAGCCTCTCATTTCTCGCCTTCCGCACCGACCCTACACACTGCATCTAGGTTCGTGTGTGGGTGGCAATACCGTCCCGGGTAATTCAGCAGACAACCAAGGGTGTGGGGTGGTGTGTTCAGGCGTCACACCCGTGCTAGCAGAAACACACACAAGTCTCTCTATATTCCCACAAAAAAACCCCCTACTGTGTGTTGTCTAAGAAGATGTGCCATGGTTATCCCAAGCTTGCCTCCTTTGTCGTTAAAACTATTTAATAAATAACATTTCGTTGGCATGTATCAAAAAGTAGACCACCGTACGCCAAGACTCTTTATTATTTAAACCCGCCCCTCCATATAAACTTTGCTTGTTTATTGAACGTTGTAAACAAGACAAATATTCACCACTCGCAACGACCGTTCTGTCACGGTCCAAATTGATTTAACTCTATTCGTAGACACAAAGCCTGGTCAGCAGCTCCACTCAGGACTTGATTTAAGGCTGTCCGGCCAGCGTAAAGACCTCGGGAAGTTTGACGAGTTGTCACTGGGCCCACATCAGGCCACGGCTGCTGTTACGAAGTTTCTCATTTGCACGTGGTTTTAAGCTTTGTTTAAAATTCAGGGTGCGATTTTTAAAGCCAATTCAAGCAAGATCAAACGACAGTTACATTCAGCACTTGTACGGCTGCATTCTGTGCGTATTCTTCGCTTGAATGGACAAATACATAACTAATCAAAATACCTGTCTTGGTGAGTAAATTTGTAGCTTTAACATGATTATCTATTTTAAATTATAGGTGGAGTAGATGCACCGGTCGACTGGCCTTTTTTTATTATTATTATTTCAACCGATTTCTGTTCCGGGCTTGTGCACAAACTGCTCTGCAATCATTTTCCAAAATGTGTGTGGAAATATTATGAAGTGTGTAAAAAGCTGTCTCAGCAGAAGCCAGAGACGCTGAAGACGGACGCAAAGAGGAGAAAATATTGTAGCAGACAGAGCAAGCTTACTGTTCATGATGCACACACTATTGGAAGAAAATCCTAAATATTGAATTGGGGGTGGGGGTTATATGTGTTTCTGAGGGGAACTGACTGTCTTCAGAAAAGTTTACATGGCGTTTTCTTTTCATCTTATCAACATCTTGCCTCTGTATAATGCATTTTATAATGCAACCAAGGAAACGCTGTGCTGCTGTTCCATTAGCTCCACCTGCTATCAGAGAGTGAATTTGCATTGTCATTCAGCCTGTCTGCTGTTTTTCCTAAAGCATCAATTAATCTGTGTCATTGTTCTATATACAGTATGCATTTGTGCTATTGTTTGTAATTTGTTCACTTGCTTTTAGATACTGACTGTTCACTTGTCTTTAATCATTTTTTAACTTTATATTTGTTAGGCTAATAGTTTTTGCTGTGGTATCGAAATTGAAATCGAGAATTGTAAAATTTAATTGGTATCTAAAATTTCATTGGTTCAATCGCGTATTTATTAGAAAAAAAGATAACATGGCGCAAAAACAATGATAACATCAACTATTTTGTTTATTTTTATTTTATTTTTGTGGCAGGGCCAGTGAACATATTGGCTGGGCAAGAAGAAAAAATCCTAAGCGTTGAGTCCTGTGTGTGTAAATCCTTGAAATGAGTATCACATTTATTTAAACCTCACATATTCAGATGTTATGTGTCATTATTACAAAATGGCAAGGCAATCTGCCGTTGATGTGTCCTGTCAACTCAGGTCGCACTAGTACCAAAGGCCAGAATCAACCTATGGTCCACATCCATCATTACCACCATTCGTTTTACAAAAAAACTGAAAAAAACTGAACACTCTACATTTCTTCTCTGCTTCCCAGTCTTTCTTCTGTCAGGGGGCCAATTGCCTTGTAGACACTTCATGCATAGAAAACAACACAAAGACAGCTTGCATTTGTGTCACTGCACAAACGCTAGAAGATATCATCAGCTGGCATGAAGGCAGCCATCACAAAGCAGAGATTGAAACATGCTAGCATTGAAAGATAATTTCTTCCACTCACTTGTAGATGTGGGGGAAAATACAGGTTTTATTGGTTGACCAGATTGAGCCAGCGTTGATGCCCCTGGCCATGTCTCATCTCAATGTTTGTACACCACTATACCTCAGTGCAGTCTGTTTATGAAGAAAATATCACCAAACACACTGTTTGAGACTCGCCTGGTCAGAAGGGCTCAAACTACTACTGATGATTTAATACTGTGTGACAAACATTACTGATGAGCTGTCTCAATGGAAAGCTTCCTTGCCTGCAAATGTGGTGTTACCATGGGGATGGGGCTGTCAAGCTTACACTTGGCTAAAGCAGATGTATTTCTTTTTTTTCTGCCTTTTTTATTTCTTTTTTTTATTTACCTTTTTAAATTGCAAGGGCATGTAGAGATTTGAGGTTGAGGAACATTCATCAGAATGAACATATCAGTATAGAACCGGTAACATCTTCATCTGGCACTGTCTACATAAGACCTTGTATTTTACTCAAGACCTCCATGTATTCACATTGCCATATTTTATGATTAGGCCAGTCAAGACAGAAATAGAGTGTCTTTTGTTTAAGGCAAGGACTTCCTGTTGTTTGGATTTAGACATGTCTGTGGAGAGGCACGTCTAGAAGTATTGATTTTGTGATTGGTCAATACATTTTGTTTGACGTGACACTGACACAATTTGACAAATACGTCTTAGAAAATGGCACTTTTAGATGACATTTACCTGACAACTAAATCACTGATATTTTGCATTTTTGTTTTATTTTCTATTACAAATGTTCATGTAGCAATTACTGAGTTATTGATTTATTAAGCTTTAAAAGCTTTTCAAGGCAATACAAAAGTTTAGACTTCTGCAGTGCAGTGCTATTTGATAGCGTTGTGTTGGGCATCTCTGTAATTTGACATTTGATTTTACATAATGTAGGTCATTTACATATTAAAAATAAAACTAAATAGAAAACAAAGCCTTTATTTTTTATTTTGGGGATGAGACTCTTTATAATTTGTTTTAATTTTGAAAACTTGGACACACATATAAAAAATAAGCCAAATGCTGTTATATCACAGCCAGTAAAACATGCTTCAACCAGCGAACCAATCCTGACATCTCTTATCAGCCATTACAGAGGGAATTACTTGAGTCAGCACAAGGACACTGATTCAACTGAAGCCCTCTGAACAGCTATTATGTCTGGGCAGTGACATAACACCTTGGTGAAGTAGCAACTTTAGATGTAGCTGTCACCTGCTTTTTAGTAGGGTCACTTGTATGAAGTTGAATTACTTGCATTAGTGTTACATTTTGATTGTCCATCTTTCATTTTGGATTTTTTTTCCCCACGCAATATATTCTTTCTGATAATTTCCCCTGTATATTCCCTATATAGATTATAGTATAGTTCAGTCTAATATGATTGATCAAGCATTATTTTAGCCTGACAGACTGTCAGTCTGTGTATTAGTGTGTAAGTTGTGAACAAATTACTTTAAGATGGAAGAATTGGATCAGTAGGTGAATGAAAAACACTGAATTATTCAGGAGCGATGAGCGAGTCACTGAATCTCTCACTCAGTCAATTTGTTTAAAACACTGATTCATTCAGGAATGCAGTGCCACTAATGTGTTTTGCTCAGAGACGCAACCGGTGCTTATGCTGTCGCTTCGTTTGGACATATTTTTCTTGGTAGAGCAAAAAAGAAACTGGTAATTTGTTTAATAATAAATGTGTACTTATTGAACTGTTGTATAAAAAACATACACAAATGTAGGGTGCTTTTCAGTCGTTTGTGTGCAGAGGGGGGGCGATTTTTTTGGCCTTTTGAAAGGAGTTTTGTTTGTCAATAAGAATGTTGCTCAGCCGTGTTACAGTTCTTAAGACCGTCCAGACTGTGTTTCTTCTGTGTCTTGAGAGTTTATCTTTGTACAGGCTGGAAAGGTGAAAATAAACAATCATGGCTCTGTTGAGGGGGAAGCAAAGTTGATAAAAAGGAAATAAGGAGGCGAAGATAATTTGAAGCATCTGGACTTTTCTTATATACAGGAGATAATACATTATGGGTGTTTATTTGTGTTTGCTGGATGGAAACTGTGTTTAAATGTGTAAATATAGTATATTTGTTTATTCAGAGGCATGCTGCTTTCTGCTTTCCTGGTGGTTTTATGTATGCAGTGCTCTGGGTGTGCAGTGTGTGCTTCCAACAAAGAAAAACATGTGAGATATTCTCTCTCATAATTTTTCCTGTAAATATTGTTCAGCTACAAAACAATGATAACTCTTAGAATAGTTTTATTATGTTTCCCAAAAATATGCTGTATTTTCTGCTCCCAGAGGCTCCATACACAAGTTCTTGTCATATTTTTACAGTCTTTCCTCAGTTAGAAGAAAAATGTAGCCTGCCCTGCTATTCTTTAGGCCAATCTCTGTTTTTGATTTTTTTAGCGTGTGTGTGTACAGAAAGGTTGTTCAAAACTTTGGGTGTTTTTTTTTAATGTTTTTGAAGTCCTTTATGCTCACTAAGGCATTTATTAAATCAAAAACACAGTAAAACAGTAATATTGTGAGAATATTTTTTCTTTTAATGTTTTTGAAAGAAGTCCTTTATGCTCACTAAGGCATTTATTTAATCAAAAATACAGTAAAGCAGTAATATTGTGATAAATTATTACAATTTACAATAAATATTAAATTAAATAAAAGTATTGATTTAATTAAAAAAAAAAATCTTACTACCCCCAAACTTTTGAGCTGTTGTGTGTATATATGTAAAATTTTTACTTTTGAAAATGTTGAGTGTGTGCCCTCATAAATATTAAAATATGGTGCCGTGAGAATGTCCATAAATAGAAATAAATGGGTCTGACTGTGAAATAAATTGGTCTGACTGTGTAAATAATTTGTTCTGAGTAGTCAAATGTGATTTCCCTACATAGTGTATCTGTCCAGCAGAAGATGAAAAAGTTGCAGAATGTTGGTGGAATCTGAGGTACATTAAAAACTTGTCAATGCAACACAAGACTCCTAACCTCACTTTTTACCAGTTTCCGCCCCCAGCTACATATTTTCATGGTGAAATTAACTCCCAAGATTCAATATCCAGTGCTGACCAAAGATATATGAGTCTGGCCCATGAAGATTTATATTTTTCCCTTAAGGCATCATTGTAACAGGTGCTAAACACAGTTAAAATAATTATGTAACTTTTGCTCCCACTACATAATAACAGCACATTGTGTGTAATTTTCTCTTAAAAATATTACACCCTCACAGCCTACACAGGTTTATAAACAGGCTGTGACTGATTAGAAGCTTCTCGAGTGAATTAAATGGTGCCTTTTGGAGTCTTAAGCCATCAAATGTGTTTAATGGGTGTTTCGTATTGGGAATAAATCGAAGTGACACTACAATAACATAGTTTTTTCCACCAGATTGATGGAATTTGTTCTCTGCTCAAAATAATTCCAGCTATTGTGTGAAATCTGGGCCAGAGTTCTCTCTTACCAGTGCAGGGATTATCTATCCCTCATCACATCTCAGCTCTCCTAATACCCACAGATCTGCTTTGACACACGGATAATATCACCACTGAAACGGGACCAAACGAGAGTCTGTGCCCCCACCCCACCCCCAGCCTATGTCTGGACTCTTACACTGTTTTGGCCGTTTCTATCTGATGAGTTGCCAGGAGCATCCACCTCCACATTAAATGTGTTTAGAGCAGATCAGAGGCATTTCAAAGAGAACTGGCACTGCCACAACTCTTCACCACACCAAATCAGTTAGTTGAAGGCCCAGAGCAAAACCAAAGCTCAAAACAATTTCCTTTATCTCCATCTTGGTTTCTTCCCTTTGCATTTTTTTTTTTGTTAGAGCAAGGCATAACAATATGACAAACGCATTCAGCATAGAAAATTGTTTGATGTGGCGTAACATATTTGTGGATGAAAACAATAGTTTTCTTGGCTATTGGGGTTGTGCAGGAGTCCCTGTTGGAGGATGGCATGATAACAGAGACCATGTTTTTGCTATATATCTGCTATTGTAAGGAACACACAGACACAAGGAGGCACCTGCGGGAAAGTGCTCACAATGCCATGCCATGCCATGCATCTTAAAGGAATAGTTCACCCAAAAAATGAAAATTTAATGGAAATTGTACCCTGACCCCTAAGCGGCCAGTCTCCCAAGATAGGAAACATGAGGTTATGTTTTCCTTAGGGAAACCGAATATTTGAAGAAAATTTCATTGCCAATACATCCTTGCCTTTCCCAGGTTTATCCATGGTATGATTCGGGCACACAGTGCCGCTAATGCGTGTAATAGCGGAATGAGAACTTTCCCTACAATAATCTAGCAAGTAACTCCTACTCTAGTTGACATTAACGTACGATCTTTTGAAGTGAAAAGCTGCATGTTTGTAGGAAACAAATCCATCATTAAGGCACTTTAACTTTAAATTATCACTTCTGGCTAAAATACCGGTCCATAATTCATAATAAACTATGTGCCAACAAATTCAGAGTTATTTGTTTAGAACTTTTTGGGACTATTTTTGCTTGTAAAGGTTCTTGACTGGAAATTCTCCCTGATTCAGACAAGATTAATTTAAACAGGAGTAAAGGAAGATTTGGATAACAGACGTTGTGTTGAAGTTAAAAATGTTTTGATGCTTTGTTTGTAACAAACATGCTGCATTGTGCTTCACAAGACATTAATTGATTGGGACTGCTAGTCATGTGGAATCGAGACATTACTTGTGAATATGTGTTATCAAGATCAGTTGCGATCGCGCACACATTAACGCATGCCCTACATTTCTCCAACTCTGTTTTGATGGGAAGAAAACTTAAGAATGTTTGGCACATTTTCATACTGAAAGATCTTAAGAAGAAAAGACGACTTAAGAAGACAGAAAAAAATCGCCCAATAATATTAAATTAATTAAGTTGTTAAAATAATAAAATCCTACAATAGTCGTGTTATAATATAGGTCAGTATGAGAGACAAGCATAAGAATACGTCACACTCTTAGTATTTATGTATGTGTTACCTGTACCTCCACCAACTCTACGTCATTGGCGATCTACTTGTGAGATAAGTATGGCCAGAAACCGCGATATAGTGCTATTTAACAAACGAAACTAAGTTAAACATAAAATATTTGTTTGATTTAATTTGTCCTGTCAATGTGCTAGTAAAGGTGCTGGTTAATTAACGACATGACATGGGAATTCATGAGTCTGCCCAAGGGAAACCTCGCTTTTGTTTTGCGATGCAACATGTGTAAAGGTCTTTTTATGCCCACATGGCAATGTTGGTAGATTTCAATAAAACACAAACCCCAGTGGGACACTTGATGCAGATATGATTAGTGTGGCCCGCTAGTAGTGATCTATTTAGACATGAAAAAGCTCACTTCTGAATTAATGTTCTGTCGATATCATAAAATGTATTCACCATTCCAATTTAAATTCATATTCTTGGGCCGGATTCCTCCGCTCTACCACCATGCAGGAATTTCATATTACTCATATCAATTACGTGCAGATGGTGAATTACTTCACAACAGGGCTTGTTGTGAGGAAACGACCATGTATTGAAGGGAATGGGACCACCAAGAACTAAAATGGATTGGACCAATGTGGGGAAATACCAGCCACGTGTACAAAAAGAGAGTAGCTAGTGTTTACAGGCTCACCCTATTCTTAACGCACCTTTTGAAGTACGCATAGAGAAATAAAGAGTGATGTCAACATGCCCCAAATTCGAATAAGAAAAAAATCCCTTATTTCGCAAGAAAAGTTTTTACTTTGAGGTGGTTTTTGACTTGTGCGAAAAAGGGTTGATGCGAATAATGGGAGATGGAAATGCATTTTGCTAATAAATTCCTCCAAGCGCATCAAAAAAGTCACGTGACTTTGTGCTATGGGACGGCAAAGCCCGACTAACCAGCTAAACAATCTCATTCCACAGCATCTGAAATGTTGTTATGGTCATTCGGAAATGCACAAGCAAAGTCTGTCATCAAAGTATTTCTGAATAATTGCCTCCCAGAAATGTCTTACACAACAAAGAGCTGACATTCACCTCCGAAAGCAATGACCGCATTCATTGTGTTTCGTCTGCTCGCTCTTAGGCGCAAGTAATTTATTATATATGAAAATTATTATATTCTCCTACTTTTCTTAGTGATTTATAGTGCCAGTTTATCAGGAAGTGACAATTTTGTTCTCTTTGACTTGTTGAATGGAAACGATGCTTGTTCGCAAATGTGTTATGCGATATTCCAGTTTTGACCATAAGCTAAATTCGCAACTTTGGATGGAAACCCGGCTAGTGAGAGAGAGAGTCTGGGTAATTTTCTTTGATGTGCTCTCTGTCAACTTACAGCCACATATCTTTGGCTTAAGGGCAGTAAAAGCCTTAGCATGGTGATGGTACAAATGGTATTAATGCAGCTGCAACACAAGCAAATACAGTGGGAGTGAACTAAAGTGCCATTATAACCACCTTTTACCACACAGCCAGGACTATGTTTTTAAATAAATGCATGTACAAAGCTGTGACATCAACCCCCCCCCCCTCCCCCCAATTTAGTATATATATTTTTTTTTTCATTACAAATTTTATTATGAGCAGAGGAATTGAGCAATTGAAAAGTTGAATTGAAAATCTGACCCTTTTTACAGTTTACATGGTGAGTGTCGCATGTTATTTGCTTACTTGATTAGTGACCTAAAAAAGTGAAAATATAAAAATTTTAAAAAGTAAAAAAAAAATTCTCAATTTAAATTAGATTTTGAATTCCAGATTTGTGAATGTAAACTTTTGAACCTCACTGTATGTACTAAGCCATTCCTTCCATTTAAACAAAAGTAGTTCAAGTATAAAGAGAAGAAAGTATGCTTTGGGCTGCATTTTGACCCAGCACACATATGAATGTTCTCTCAGAAATCCCATTAAGGGTTTTTTTTTTTTTTTTTTTTTTTGGTATGTCAGCGCCTCATGCTGAAACCTCAAAGATCAATGGTGTTTATTAACACCACAAAAGGCATTTGTACTTCCTGTAATGAACCCTTGAGAGTGGCTGACAGCGAACAGAGTAATGGCCTTAGCTAGCACCCCAAACGTTTTCGTTCCAGCTTAAGGCTGTTTGGATTGGCCTAATGAGCGTGGAGAAACATCCCTGGGGCTCTTGATGGCCTGCCCGGGACGATACCTTGCGATGCCAGCTAGCTGGGATGATGTGCGGAAAGAGATGGTGGGCGTCACAAACGGTGAGCGACACGAAATGAGAGTCTTCAATAGGAGACACACTCCAGAGGCTTGCAAATGGAGTGCTTCACTATACTTTCAAACTCATTACCTTTCTTCAGTAAAAATGGGATAATTACTTAATTAAATGGATAAACGAAACAACAGCATAAATAGACCCTGACTTGAATATTACCAATGGCATCCCACCCTCACGCACCTTGTTCTAGCAGACGTCTTTCTTAGCAAAGCCGTGGAGAAATTTAATTTTGATTAAAGGAGGGCGGTGAATGCGTGTAGATGCAATTTGCTTTGCTTATGCATGCAGAATTAGACCCCGACTGTGTTGCTAAGCTTTGCTCTGAGTTTCATTGATCTCTAATTATGAAGATTCATATGGTTGAATCCTCATAACTGTCAAGAACATGGTTGCCTATGCGGTCACATTGTTGACAGCAGATAAGATATTCCTTGTGTGGCATTTTCTCATATCTGATCATCAGCTGAAAATCAGTCATTCATGATTTAAGGAAACAGTAAATAATTAATTTAATATAGAGAGACAACTATGCTATGAGAAGCATAAACATTAAATGTTTGGAGTTGGTTGGAGTTTTTTTTTTTTTTTTTTTAAATCACGTATGATCTCCAAGTTTGCATTTATTTGATAAAAGTAGATCGTAATATGTGACCTGGACCACAAAACCAGTCTTAAGTCGCTGGGTATATTTGTAGCAATAGCCAAAAATACATTGTATGGGTCAAAACATGAATATTTCTTTTGATGCCAAAAAAAGGAATGCAGGATATTAAGTAAAGATCATGTTCCATGAATATCAGGATGTGTAACATTCCTCATATTAAACACACTGTTAAATTGTTTGATTAGTAATATGCATTGCTAAGAATTCATTTGGACAACTTTAAAGGCGATTTTCTCAATATTTTGATTTTTTTGCACCCTCAGATTACAGATTTTCAACTAGTTGTACGAGCCAAATATTGTCCTATCCTAACAAACCATATATCAATGGAAGGCTCGAAAAATTTACCCTTATGACTGGTTTTGTGGTCCAGGGTCACATATTATTAAATCTTAAATATGCAGATTTTGGTGGGGGTCACCAGAATTTGTATTACTCTATCGATGCTGAAAGCAGTTGCGTCAATGTTTTTAGAATAATTTGATAAATGCAACATTTAAAAGAGCAGCATTTTACTCAAACAGAAACCTTTTATAACAATATAAATGTCTTTACTGTCAAGTTTGATCAATTTGATGCATCCTTGCTGAAAAAAACGATTTAACAATAATAATAAAAAAACTCTTACTGATCACAAACCTTTGAAATCTAGTGTACAGTTGGTCTAGTAAAATAGGATATATATAGGATATTCGGAATAGGTTATTAGGCTAAAAATTATGTTAAGACTAAGCACTCGAATTAAACCTCTGAAAAAAATCTATTCTAGATGTGTATTGTAACTATAAAATGTCAAGTATTCGTTCATCTTGTAACATTGGCAATTTCCGCTAGGTGAGACCTTGACAGTGATCTAATTCTGACCTTATAGGCCTAATTAAACATTTACTACATTGCTGTGCTTTGGATGAACACGTCTAGATTCTGTCAACTGAAATTTAGCAGGACATGAGGAAAGATTTGAGAGATAGAATAAGAGGGAGTACGTTAAGTGATCAGCAGCACTTCCTTTGTGCTCTATTTTAAAGGCAGGGTAGGTGATTTGGTTTAAAAACATTTTGTTATGTTAGTTGAAAGTCTCTTCTCATCCCGATAGCAATCAGTGAGTTAAGTGGTCTAAATGTATTAGCTATTAGCTACGTTCGACTAGCTGTAGCCTTTCAAAAATTGCCTACCCTATCTTTAATATCAAAGCTGAAATGTGTCATTGCTGTTTTAAAAAAAAAAATTATAGATCATGCAACATATAATGACTTTTTTTCAGACAGGTAGTTTTCCCGAATACTACCATGTCGTCATTGGTCTGACACTATGGCTAGCCAGTGTCCTGTGTGGCGATGTTCTGATGTTGTCTAGAACAGTTGGTAAGCAGAAAGGTTGTGACGACATACTCACGACGTAGTACACGCGGCTCCTTTTCACCTTTAAGTCTGATTAACCAAGAGGAAAGAAGCTCTGATTGCTTTTAACAGTTTTTTTCTTTTGAGTGTGTTTATAAATAATTTCATGGTGTGATTTTAGACCAATTAATTACTTGAAAATGAACAAAGAAAAACGTCTCAGGTTACTTATGTAAACATGGTTCCCCGAAGGGAACGAGACGCTGCGTCCTCTCAGGGGTCGCTATGGGAAACGCCTTAGTCGGGACCCGTGTGTCTGAAGCATACAGTTGAAACAAACTACCAAAAATCGTCTAACGGTGCCCTGCTCAGCGGGGAGCTACACATCATTCACTTCTTCATCTGAAGCTTGTGTCCTAAGCATGGCAAGAAACCTAGAGGACGAAGTGTCTCGTTCCCTACTCAGGGGAACCATGGTTACATAAGTAACCAAAGACGTTCCCTTTCAAGGGAACTTCAAACTGCGTCCTCTAGGGTCGCTATGGGGAACGGTATACCCACACCACCATGCTGGGGGGAGGCAAGACAGAACCATCGCGAGGCCCAGTGTAAGCAACCAACTGTGTTACATATTGCCATGGGAGTTGCCCCTGGGACTTTAGACGGCTGTCAGTGACGTTATTCCTACGGCCAAAGGCCTAGGCTACATAACCCAAAATACTTACCTGTTAGGGCCAGACTCCTGGCCCGGGGTAGAGCTCAAGGCTTGGAAACAGGAATAGATTCCTTTAAGGGAATACGACCAAGAGCCTAGAATAATACTAGTCTTGGCCTGTCACACAGGGGCTACCGCACGTTTGTCTTTGAATGTGGTGAAGGAACTGTCTCAACAGATCCTTAGTAGCACCCTGATAAGTAGGTATCCAGAGGATACATAGGAGGAGTGGTGCCCAAGGCAGAACCGGCGTTTTAAACCACTCAAAAAAGAGCACGAAGTCTTTGCGCGTATCTCTTACCATACAGGATTTTAGAAAAAATGGGCAAAGCATAACGTGCACACTTACCATTTATGTGGATTTTAGAAAAGTGGGCAAGGCATAACGTGCACACTTACCAGCTATGTGGATTTTAGAAAAGTGGGCAAAGCATAACGTGCACACACTTGAATACCATTATAGGGGTTCTCGTGGCACCCTGAAAAGGCAGCCTATAGATAAAAATAGCGTATACCCAGACGCTATATCTACGGCTATAATGCTGGAGTGGCTAGCAGTAAATCTGTAGATGGGGGAGGGGGCGAGAAATCCAGATCTCAATGGAGGGGAAGCTCAACCTAAAGCATGTTCCCAGGGTGGAACAGCTAGCAGTTATTCAACTGAGGGCGCAACACACTCAGTCTCAAATCCGAGACGGGGGCTCGACCTGCAGCATGTTCCAAAATGGAACAGCTAGCAATAGTTTACTTAACTGTGGGGGCAACACACCTAGTTCTCAGTCGAGAAGGGGGCTCGGCCTACAGCATGTTCCAATGCTGGAACGCTAGCAGTAGTTTACCTTGGCTGAGGGAGCACAAAACCAGCTCTCAACGAGAGGGGGCTCGAACTGCAGCATTGTAAAATCAGAGGGGTAAGCATACTGCCGTCGAGCCAGACTCTCATTCCAGGTAACCCTTTGATAAAAAGGGGAGCATTGTCTCAATACTACCACGAGGACAGCCCATGGAGCGAGGAATCTAACTCCTCAGAGAGGATTAACGCTCGAAAGAAACATCATACTCACAATAACCCTCAATGGTGAGGGGGGTGATGCCTCAAGGGGATATCCTGGTGATCGGGAAAAACCCCTCAGGGCGACCCAGATTCGGTAGACCAGTCAGGGTAGCATGAACGTGTAACCCCAGCCCGACGTCCAGGAAATTTTTGCAGTGACGCGCGGGGGGCCTGATGATCACGAAGGCTCTCGCAGAAGCCTGTGTTATGGGCTCATGATCCAGGAAGTATGAAGCCGAACCGGCTTTACTTATCTTCTGGACATATATCGACGAGTGAATAAACACTGCAAGTCGAGCACCCGGTTTCTGAACCCAGCACGGGAAACACTGCAAAGAAACTAGCAGAAGGGTACACACAACCACCAGTTTCATAGCACATACATATATTTATATACATATATTTAGACATGGATCGTACTCACCCACCACGGCTCCCGCGTTGGAGCTCTGTCCAGAAAAGCCTCTAGACCGGACCTTCAGTAAAGTGGTTACTATGATTAACCATAGAACCAACCAAAAACATCATAGGTCCAGAAGGAGACTGTTATGCAGGAGATATGGTGGTTACAGGGGAATTAGGAAGGGGAAGAAGAGGGTAGATGTTACACCCCCTGAGGGTAAGAGTGGATACCTAAGTATTACTCTGATTCGGACGAAAGCGCTGACGCCTTGTCTGGATCACATCCATCAGGTCTTGCCTACCTCCCTTTGACACACGATACTTCCTACCCCTACCCGCAAGCGGAGGAGGAGCGCGAGCCACGACACTAGCCATCTGAGCCAGTCTCTGATCCTCAAACAGGGACGGGCTAGGACCCCTGGGTTGTTCAGGCTCAGACCTGGACATTTGTGGAATGAAGGATTTGAAGGCCACTGAGCACGCCTTCGCCTCCCTAAACTTTTCGACGACCGTCTCAACGGATGTACCAAAAAAGTTCAGAGGGCGAAACCGGGGAATCGAGAAGAAAGCCCCTTTCTTTCTTCCCGATGTCTGCCAAGTTTACCCACAGCTGCCTCTCCGTTACTACCATAGCCGCCATGGACCTGCCCATAGCAGAGGCGGCCTTCTTAATAGCACTGAGAGCGAGATCCGTGGTGCGGCGCAACTCCGTTACCTCATCTGGAGAAAGGCCCTCGCCTTTATCCAGTTCTTTCAGCAGATCAGCCTGGTATGCTGGGAGCACCGCCATCGTGTGCAGTGAAGCCACAGCCTGACCTGCTGCTGCGTATGCCTTGCCATTCATTTTAGATGTAGCTTGAAGAGGAATGGATGGCAAGGAGGGAGTTTTGAGAGAAGATGTCTCACTCATAGAGAGATAGCTAGCTAGCGTCTCTTCTACAGGGGGCATTCTCTCATAGCCATTTTCGCGCACCGCCTCGATATTCGCATAACTGGTATGCTGAAACCGATGGATGAGTGAGGAAAACGGCTTCTTCCATTCCTTCTCGATCTCAGTATGGAGATCAGGAAGGAAAGGAAGGCTCACCTGAGCTGTAGGGTTATGGCCAGAAAAATAACGTTCCTCGAGACGACCTCGCGACGCCACTTCCTTAGTCCGTTTCCATGGCAAGTCAAGTCTTGCCATGGCGCGATCCATAACCTCTAAAAGCTCATCATACGCAGGGCAGGAGGATTGTGAAGGCTCAGCCTCAGCTTCTTCGCTCTCTTCATTCATTTCCTGCTCTTCCTGGGCTGAACACAGCAGAGCACTGGCCCCTGGATCAGATGATGTTTAAAGAGAGAACATCATCCTCCAGCAGCTGTCTCTCACCCGCCACCGATGAGCGCGAGAGGGAAACCCCCTCTTTAAACTCATCGGCCAGATACACCTGCGATCCCCACAAGCTCATTCACCTCCGTGCCTCAGCAGCGGCGGGTCCCGAACCGCGGGAAGCAGATGGCTGCCCCTCTTTACTTGAAAAGAGAGGCGAGACAACGAGGAACGGAGTTTTTTCATGGAAAAAACTAGCAGTGCACGCAGATTGCCCCATCGGGGACATGCGTGCGTGATCCCGCCCAAACAACAACACAAGATAGTTGTGTGTCATCTGGGTGTCAAATAAGAGCTGACAAGGATGCAACACCGTCTAAATGCTCTTCTAGTGCTCGCCATAATAAATAGATAGCTCTTACTTTTTCCTTGAAAATGCACGCTTCAAACAGAACAGTCCATGAAGACGAAGAAGAGAATGATGTGTAGCTCCCGGCACCGATTTATACTGTAGTCGCACCGGTAGTGACGTCATGGCTGTAGCCGGCCAACGAGTTGGTGTTTTTTCAATGTATGCTTCAGACACGGGTCACGACGAGGCGTTCCCCATAGCGACCCCTAGAGGACGCAGTTCGAAGTTCCCATGAAAGGGAACAAATAATGCCAGTCTGTCTACTACGGGCAATGAAGACATTAAAATTTAACACTTCACTAAAAAAACAAAAAACTAAAAAAAACTAAAATCTTCTCTAAACTGGTAACAAAGAGACGGCTTCTCTTCCTTTTTTATTTATGTTTTTTTTTTCTTTTAAACATTACATAAATTATTTTCAGGTTAATTTTAGCTTTCATCATGGTTCATTAATTCAAACCAGCACTTGTTTTTGATAACCTCTACTGTGGGTTATTCAATTGTGTTTTATCATGGTTACAGGCAACATTTACCATGTCAATTAAATGTTTTGCTTTGCCAGGAACAAAAAACATGTACCTGCAGTTTTACTGGCATTTGGCTGGAAGCCATTCCCTATTATCTGAGTGACAGTCTGGAGATTGATTACAACACAGGCTCTTTTTATTATTTGATTGGCACATGCAAAGTTAACACCTTAGCTGTATTAATCACTGTCATTCAAATGTATTAACTTCACAATGATTGCCTTATGCTGAGTGAATGTGAAACAACATGCCAGTGTCTGACTGAAGGCCTGCTGTTTATCACACTAAATCGTATTATTCACATCTTACATTACAGCCACACAATTTGAAGACTGTTGAGAGTTTCCATCTACTGTATATTACCATCTTTGTGTTTGCAAGATAGAAAAATTGGTTCTGAAGTACTGTTTGATTTGACTTAAAAGTCTATAACTTTTGTACTTTTTCCTTCCTTTCCTTAATTCCTTTTCTCATTCTTTTTCTCACGGTGCCTTTATGTGCATGAGTCGAGGTGTTGGTGCGGGGGTATCTGTGATTACCAAAGTTGTAGCCTGCTCTCCCAAACTTATTTGGCTGCTGTTGAGTTATGTTAGGGTGTATTCACACTTGTTATGTTTGGTTCGATTAAAACAAACCCTGGTGCGATTGCTCTGTTAGTGTGGTTCATTTGAGTAAGTGTGAACACTGCCATCCGAACCCTAGTGCGCATTAAACAAGTGGGCCGAGACTGCTAAAAAGATGGGTCTCGGTCCACTTCCAAACGATCTCTGGTGCGGTTCGAATGAAATATGAATGCAACATGGACCAAATACTTCTAAATGAACCAAAAACAGGAAGTAAAGACAAGATGTGACACTATGCAACGATGCGGAATGAACGGAATATCCAAAACAAAATCAGCAGAGTGCAAATGTAGAGCAATGAGGAGGTAAAGTGCCTTTTATGAGCTCTTTGTGAGTTTGTAGGTGCTGAAAATAAAATCATAAGTACAAGCAACAATGAGTGCGCTTAGTCCAGCAGACGGCATTAGGTGTATTTGACTTAAAATGGTGCTGAGCAGATCGTTCGGTGAATGGGTACTTTGATATTATACACCGATCGGTCTATGTTCAGTGAGTTCCGTATTGAAATTTATATCATTCAACCCGACCAATTAGGTTGTGAACGTATCACTATGCCTTTAGGTTCGGTATCTTTAGGTTCGCTGTCAAAAATGCCAGTGTGAACCCTAAGCGGACCAGGACCAAATGTATTGTTTTCTTTTTTTGGTCCGGACCAAACGAACCAAGAGAGCCGAACTACAAGTTTGAACACTTAGATATTTAGTAGACTATAATTGGCTAGTATTTTAGCTTCTGATATTACTTCAAACAGATAAAAGTGCCCTTTTGCCCCATAAAAAAAGCAGTTCCTAAGAATTTATCCATATACCTACTAAAATCCCAGAGCGTACTGTCAGTCCTGAGATGAACATTGACCCTATATTTGAGTTTGTGTTTCCAGACAGGTATATTCAAAAAGTTTTATGCTAATAAATTGTGCTTTTATTAGAATTTATCATTTATTATTTATTTGCATTTATTATTAAAAAAATACAATGATATACAATTTATTCCAGTGATGACAAATCTGAATTTTCATGAGCCATTAGTAAATATATATGTATAAAATAATATTAAAAGGAATGAAAAAATATCTTAGCAAAATAGCAAATATAAAACTGGCTTAATAGTGGCTCAAGAATATACAGTATATATATATACACACACACACAGTATATATATTCATCTAGCATGACGTATTTTAGCAAAAGGGTATCATACACAAATTATTCATGAGCATTTCTTTTTTCTTTCTACAGTTCCCCTTCTCTTTCTCATCTCACCACAGAACCAAGTTTGTCTGCTGAACATTTCGCTCTTGGCACTCCCTCTGTCATTTAACAGTAAGGTCTGGGGTCACTGTAATTACCCTCAAGGATATTGATTCCTCAAATCTTATCTCACACTCAGAGATAGCTGGTTGATTTGACCATCTTACTTTAATGGAGGTGAGAGACAATGTTGTCAAATGCAGTTTGACAAAGATATGATTCTTCGGACAGTTTGTAAAAGCTCCGCTTACAGACAACATGCTGCAGAAGAAAACCTGGGGTGTTGCTGTAACAGTACGATATTGGCATTGATGCACTAGTTGCTTGTTTCTTTGAGACCAGCGCATGTTTTACAACTTCAGAATGTCCTATTCAGAGAGAAAGACAATTAGGATGCAATTTCGGCTTGTCAATAGGGAAGAAGCCTACTTCAACATGTTAAAAATAAGTTGAATATATATGTTGCAAAATAATCACGAAATTGCATCATTTAGTCATACTATTCGACTGGTAGTCATGGTAGCACCTATTAAAAATAAAAAACAACAAATGGATGTCTATTAGGTCCGTAAACTTTTGAAACGCATGTGACTTGACAACTTAACAATTATGTTGTCAATGCCATTAAAATTAAGAAAAAAAAGGTCTATAAGTATTTAGGAGATTGCAGTTTTTGCATACTTATTATATTGGGCTTTATTAAACTTTATGAAAATATAATGAATTTATATGCATTTTGTTTACTACAAGTCAATTGATTGAACAATTTTCACAGTCTTTAAACTGAGATATTAAAGGATTTGATATCCTGTGACTCCCTCGTGTGGACAACATTATGGCCTTCATCTCTGAATCACATTAATATAAATGGCTGATGTTTTTTTGAATGATTACATGTTTAATGATTACTTTACTGATAACACACCCACATTAAACTGAAATTCACTGATTCAGGGTATCTTATTTCATGCCTTAAAATGCCCCTATTATGCCATTTTTACGGTTCCTAATATTGTTTTGGGAGTCTCCTACAATAGGATTACATGCATGCAAGGTCAAAAAAACGCTTTAGTTTTCTCAAAATATCCATTTAATATCACCATATATTTTCCAACGATTCTCAAACTATTAATTTCGAAGCAGTTCTAAGATTCAGTCTCTCTAAAACCCTCCTTTCCATGAGCCTACACTGCTCTGATTGGTCAGATGGCCTAGTCTGTTGTGATTGGTCTACCGTGTACAGTGTGTGTCGGAAACGATATGCCTATTTCAATATTTTGAACGCTTTATAGAAAATATAAACATCTATTATTTATCATATTTACAGGTTGTGATTCAGTGGAGCAGCTGGTCCAAATAAACAGGATACTGATCCATCTTTCAATAGCAAGCGTTTTGTGAATCCTGCATTAAACTCCCCAAGATTAGAGAAGCAGTCATCAGTAAAATGACGTGTTTGTGGGCGGGGTCAAGTTGTTCGCGGCTGGCCAACGTAGAACATAGGCACGCATTATGCAAATGTGTTACCCCGTGACGTGTAGCTGTCACAGAAGTGGGATTCGAATTACTAACGACTTGTTTCAGCAGTTCAGAGTCGATTCTTTATTTTGGGAGACAATAACTTTATTTATCGTGCACTTTCAGCTTTACAATTTTGCAGATCGTTTACATTCACATACAGCTACATTACACACTGCATGAAAGGCAGTATTGGAAATGGCATAATAGAGACACTTTAACAGTTGGATTTTCAACTTCCATTTTATAGCTAAGCAGTAATGATAGATTATTATGTCACTTTTTAAATGGTTATTTAACAATTGCATTCAGTTTTGCTGCCTGCATTAACAGTGTGATTATGTTTGTTTGCCCCACAAAAAATTTTTTTTTAGCACCAGCCGCCACTGTAAAAATGGCTTTCTGAGGTTGAAGGCTCACATCTCTTTCGAGGCATTCATAATCTGAGCATGCACACTGAGTAGTTAACATGTCTTACTTATTTAAATGGGATTCAGCCTTCAGTTACCCAGCAAAATTAAATAAATGTCAATGAAAGTAACATGCGTATCCTTCCATGAAAATTTGCCATGCAGCACTACAGCAAATATAAGATTTGGTTCTTGTTTTCTCATCCAAACAACAGAAATGCCTGAGTACCCGCTATTAGAGCAAACGATTTTATAGAAGATCCTTAAAGTATTTTATTAACACAGCCTTGGTGCAGTTTTTGATTTTATAGAATATGGTACAGCATTAACCCTCATGACGGTAGGACTCACCATAAAAATGTCAAGATTCAGCTTTTTATCTAGATTAAATGAAGCGGCTTTCCTGTATATCAAAGAGAACTAAAGTTTATATGTCTCTTTCCTCCGCTGTAGAATAAATCTGCACAGAAATTAATGTCATGCAGCATTCCTTTGGATATTGCAAATTATGGAAATAGTCTAGGTTTTATTCGCTCCGCCAAATGGGAAAATCATCAGACTGTGGCATTTTCTTCAAAACAGTATTTTAATAATAGGTGAATTCTGGAGTGCATCATGCACACACAAGGTGCTGTCTCCGGCCCGACTGTTGTTACTGCAGTGCAAGCAGTCGGCCTTTAAAAACATTCATAGAGTATGAGTCCCCTTCTTAAAAACACCTGAAACCATCCTAAAGTGGTTAGCTGGTCCAAATAGATCTGGTTTGATGGTTTTACAGGGGTTTTGGGCTGCAAATTGACCAGTTAAAACCAGCTTGGTAGGCAGGGACACCAGCTAAGAACACCTGGTTTAAGCTGTTATTAAATCTGTTTAAAGACTGCAATGCTTTTGGTTGGTCTGGCATTTCAAAACACCTGCAGAGACACACCTCTCTTTTACTTAGTCAATCAATGTACACCGTCTTTGAAGAAAACACACCTTTTCACTAAAGGACTTTCAAGAACTTGCTTTGTAATTGTGCTGTTGTTTGAAGTGGCGTCTTCCAGTTAAATCAGCCCTTATCTCATTCTCAACAGTTCCAAGCGATGTTGCTCTACAAAGCGGTAGCTTCAAAGATGAGTACTTTTAAAACTAAAAACGTCTACTATCATTCAGATAGCATCCAAGTGTGCTGTCATCAAGGTTAATTTGCCATCATTTTGTTGGTTAATAGAAAAACAAACTGCTCTGTACTGGAGATTTTTGATCATCTGATAATACTTCAAAATAGCCAGGAAATCTTCATCCAAAAGAGGTCTGAATAGTCTGTCTTTATACTTTACAAATAAGCAGTGTGTGTACATACAGTAAGCAGCTCTTTCTGTGAAACGGGTGATAAGGGGATTTTTAAAGTGCTTTTTGTTTTAGATTTTAAATATTCCATCTATCAAGTAATTTTTAAAGTTCTAATTAAATGCATTTCACATCAAGCTAATTTAATTGATTTAAGTTAATATACATTACTGTTCAAAAGTCTAGGGGTCAGTAAGTATATGTATATTTGAGAGAAATTAATACTTTTATTCAACAAGGATGCATTGATTGATCGAAAGTGACAGTAAAGACATTTATAATATTATAAGGGGGGCAGGCGTGGCCTAATTTTTAGTGAGTTGAACTTGTAACCCAAAGGTTGCAGATTCGAGTCTTGGTACCGGCAGGGATTGTAGGTGTGAGGAGTGAATGACCAGCACTCTCTTCTACCCTCAATACCACGACTGAGGTGCCCTTGAGCAAGGCACGGACCCCCAACTGCTCCCCGGTTGTGTTCACGGTGTGTGTGTGTGTGTGTGTGTGTGTTCACTACTGTGTGTGTGCACTGGATAGGATAATTGCAGAGCACAAATTCAGAGTAGGGAAGCCACCAGTTTTTACTTGGCCACATGTCATGCACTTGTCACTTGTCATAATTTTTTTATTTTTTTATAAAATATAAAAATACCGAATAACTGTTTTCATCATTGATAATAAGAAATGTTTATTGAACATCAAATCAGTATATCAAAATGATTTCTGAAGGATCATTAAATATATAATTTAAAATATATTACAGTTAAAGCAGTTTATGGTTAAATGTAGAATATTTATACATAGATTGTTTTAAAACGTTGAGTGGTAGATAGCGAAATTATGATTTTAGAATGGTTACCATACAGATTAAATAAGAGCAAACGCTATTTTAATTTCTCCTTGAAGGATTACTCAAAGGAAAGGAGAATATTAAAATTATAATTAATATGATAATTATTTAATGGAGTATGTTAGTACTATAAAATAATAAAAGGACATGGATTGGTGGTACAGAGATACAGTAATCAGAGAGTCAGATGTTAAATAGTTGAATATGACGATTAAAATACAGAAGAAGACAAAATTTCAGATTTTGTTATATATATATATATATATAATTATTATATATATATATAGAATATATATATATATATATATATCATTATATATATATATATAATATTTTATCAAAATGTTGCATGTTTGCTTAAAATAACCTCAGATGTACATGAGGATAAAATGGCACCCATTTTGCAGAATAACTTGTTTACTTGTTTCTGATGGTTTATGGTAGATATTTTTTTTAAGTTTATATTCTAACAGTTACCTTTTCTGTTTCTTTGTCTCTTGCTTTCTCGGGTTGATGTTTCTGTGCCGCCAACATCTGAAAACAGGTAAGATAACTATTTACTTATTTGCTGCTCATCCCACACCTAGTTTCAGATGAAATCAGGTCTGTTTAATAGAAAAGCAACATGCTGAATGATGTTTAAGCAGTTTCTTTTCTATGCCGGAGGACAAAAATGAAGTGTGTTCTGGTGAGATCCAGACTGCTGATTTATTTTGGACACCCAAACTCGCCTCGTCAGCTTGCTGAAATGTACAGCAGTTATGAGATTTGCACATTTCATTTATGTCAATGAAATCGCTGGGGAACTTTATGGGCTACTGTTATTTTGACTATTGGCACTGCAGGAGCAGCCCTTTAAAAATACTCACACGGTTAACTTGCTGTTGCTACATATTATTGCTTGAACTAAATGTGAGTAGAAGTGAAAAACTCCTGCCGGGTTCAGCAGAGCGTTCTGCTCTGGCGTCTGGTGGAATGCAGGGATGTAATCATGGAGTTAAAACAGATGGATAAGTACAGGATGGGGTGTGAGTGAGTCATCAGCCGGGTGAGAAGAAGTGAGACTCATCAGCAGAGGGTTTGGAGTAAGACTTGACAACTTGTTTAGCTTTATATCAATCAGTGCTGGTGGTCTTATCACTCACACCCTTGTAGTTGAGACTTTGTATGCATGTGTAATAACACCTCATCTTCGCTGGCGTAAGGACTGTTCAATGTGGTTTCTATAGCCACATTAATATGTTGGGTTGGTCCAGTGTTAAGTTTTATTTTTCAGTATTTACATTTTTATTTTAGTTTTATTACCTTTGTTATGTGCTTGAATCTTTTTTTAAGCATAAGTTATTTTTAAGTTTTAGTTTGAGTAATTTTAATAATTTTTAGGTAGTTGTCAAGGCATAGCCTAATTTCTAATTTCCATTTATATTTCAGTTTGTTTTTCCATCTAATACTTATATTTTATTTTACTTCAGATTTATTTATGCTAATGAAAACTACTACTACTGGAATCCATTTTCTAACTTTAAATTTTATATTTCTTGGCAGAACTGATTTAGATAGCTTTAAAGTCAGAGTCTCCAATTTACATTACATTTATGTATTTAGCAGATGTTCTATCCAAAGTAAGAAGTGTTCGTTTATTTACCATGAATATGGTCTTTTATGGGAATAATGCAAATAAATAAATAAATAAATAAATAAAAGTACTGTGGCAAACATATCAGATGGTAATGTCATGGTACACTACTAACAACATTTACATGATCGTTCAAGGAATACCTAGTTATTACTGTGGTACATGTCAAAAACAGTGCTGTTGTACTTTTTATTAGCATTTTTTTAAATGCTGTTTTCATGACCAGGTCCAGGTGTAGACTAAGCTATTTTTGCATTTGATTTTGTGGTAGTGAACCTTGAGAATATTTAAATCCTGAGGGAATCTGCAGATTTTTCCTTTTACAAGCTCCATGTGGACCTAGTCATGACATTAAACCTGGACATGTACAATCCTTGATACTTAAAGCTGTTTATTGTCATAGACAAAAATATCTCTATTCTTTCATTCCGATGACCTTGTATGAGTAGCCTAACACAGTTTTAAGTTACCAACAATGCTGTGTTGTTTTTATGTGTGATCTGCATAATCACTGACTGGTGTTTGCCACATGGCTGCAGCTATTGCTAACGGCAACAATGCTAATTCTTTAGCAGCTTGTCCCTGTTGCACCCCTAAACCTAATGCTGAATTCTGAAGGATGGGTAGCATAGCGCGTCCCTGCGCTGTTGCCTGAATGAACAATGCACACTTTGAATACACACTGCCATTTGTTTCCCTTAACAAACCTTTTATGTCCCCCAGACTCCTCTGTGATGAAATGCTTATGAAGTTTTGACAGCCAAGAAGGATGTTGCTAATAAAGAGCCTAGTCTCAAGTTAAAATCCCACCACACTAACAGAGCTCACTGCCAAGGACATACTTTGAAAGGCAGATAGTGAGAGAGTGAGACATTCAAGTATACACAGTTCACTTGAGAGAATATAGGCTGCAGCTCTTTTCATTTCCTGCACGAAATGGGATTCCAGCGTGTTAATTTGTTTTATTCTCTAGTATCAGGGCCCTATGGGACATGTGACCAACTTGAAGTCCTCCTCATTTAGAACTGCTCAAATCTACATACCTATAGTGTATGGCGATAGCACGGGGATTCATCTCTTGAGCCCTTGATAGCTGTCAATCAAGGTATTTTTAAACTGTATGTTTTCTCAGCAGAGACTGTGAACTAGAGTAACCTGTTGCTATATGAAGTGAAGAATGATTGTCTACTTGAAGACATACAGTTACATCTAGTATTTCAAAAGTTTTCTATTTTATAGTTTAAAATGTTATAGTTGGCTATCTTATAGCGAAAACATACATACATCTCAACATACATTTCTTTTTTTTTGTTTATAGTGAAAGACACCATAAAACACATTGTAACACCATAATCATTGATGCATGCATTACGTTCGAAGTCTTAAGAAGCAGTATTAGCCTTGTGTGATGAAATGACTGAATGGATCACCAATGACGTTTTATGTTGCTGATATTCAGACTATGCAATGGGCACCATATTTGATCTGAGAGCTGCAGCAAAGGTGAAAATTATATGAATCTGTAAATAATAACTCAGTTCAGTTCAAAAGAATAAATTGTATGGCTTCTGAAGACTTGCAATATAGTTGAAAGATTTAGTGATTTATGTGGTCTAGCCACATAAGTCATATCTTTTCTTTACAACTTGAATAAGTGTACACATCTTCATCATTTTCATCATTATTTTTATTAATCATTATTACATTATTCACAAAAATAATGTTAATTATTAATCAATAAACACATCATTAAAATCATTAAATATAAAAATTAATTAATTCATTCAGGAATTGAAAACATGTTCGCAATAGAAGAGGTGTATTCAAGTCATTATATATTTGCATTTAATTTTTATGTATTTTTGAATAAATTAATAGATTGGAAAAAAATGAATGTCACGTCATGAACCTCATGGACTTCATGCTGCTTTTTTGTCCTTTTTTAAAGCACAACTTCAATAAACTGCTGTTGTTTGGAAAGGATCTATGTGAAGATTTTTTTTATTTTTTTATTTTTTGCAAAATAACTAACAGGATACAGATTTGGAATGACACTCCATTGGTGTTGTACCCGTGTTGGCGCCTCACCAATGCATGGTTCATCTGTGTGTGAAAACAACACAACACACTACCTCCCAGTGGGTGCGGACTAGCTGTCCCCAGCTCTGCTGCTGCCTGTCAGGTGGCTCCAGATGTGTTTTAGCTACGTGTGTCCATTCCCCAGCTGTGTGCTATGCAGTCTGTAAGATACGGTTTCCTGGCAACACACATCCGAGAGCTTTCTGCAGTCCGTGGCAAGAGACAGTGGGCCTCATTTACGAAACGAACGTACGACACAAAATTGGGCGTACAGTCGTTCCTACGCAAAACTATTTCTCTTAAATAATTAAAATATTAAAAAAAAAAAAAAAAAAAAAAAAAACCTGTGACAAGTTATAGGCGATGCTCATTTTTGTGACCTTTATTTTATTAAATCCAACTGATCACACACACACACATATTCACATATTCACACATCTAGTGTTCATCATCAAACTAAAATGCAGTCAACCAAATATAAAAGTTACACTGCTCAATTTAAAAGGTCCGCTGTAAAATCAGCGTGCAGCGCCCAAACAAACACATTTTTTGCACATGTGAAAGATGATATTTTGTGTGGATATTGCAACATGAGTGAAGTAGGTACAAAGCCTTGTTTACATAATGAATAATAGTTTAGCAACCAAATGTTACATGGCAAAAATGGAAACATTTGGATTCTTGTCGAATGAGAGAGGCTTGTGAGCCCAATGCCGTTTCAGTTTCGCTTTAAAGAAATTCATTTTAGCTTGACATTTGTATGCTGTTTATAATGAGTGCCCTAGTCTAATTTGTGTTTTATTTTATAGTTTAAAATATAATTTTACAGCTACTTATTTTTCATTCTTGTTCTGTAATACTGTTAAACGTAAAGAATTTGTTGTGGAGTGAGGGGAAATAAATATGCTAAATAGTGTTTATACTGTTTGTAAATGTTTTGTTTTATTTATGGTATTTAATATACATATAAATTGATGTAATTGTTTGCAATTACAAGGGTAACAGGTGTTTTTGTAGTAAGATCAATTTCTCTTTCATGAGATTACTTCCTCTTTTTTGGCGGGTTACGTCTCTCCATGTCGTAAACTCTAGAGGCAAGGCTTCTAAACCGGGGTGTTTTTAGGGGCGTTATATTTAAATTACTACTATTTTTAGCCGCCACATTTATCAATGTTTGATGGGATTGGCGGCAAACTAATGTTTCTTGAATCACACGTGAACCCTGTCGTAAGTTGATTTGTGCGCTCGGATCTGCGCTCATTTCTACGTTAGATTGATAAATGAGGCCCAGTGAGCAAAAGGGGCTTTTACGGTTCTCTCATATGTTGTTAATGGTGCAGGCTATCTAAGCTGAGGAAAGGGCTCTCTGTCACACCACATTTAGCCTGGCTCAGCCTCCTGTGGTTTAAAATCATCCCCGTCTGGCACTTTCCAGGCAGACGCCCCTGGACTGGCCTCAGACTTGGTGGAACGTAGTTCTACATGTGAAAGAGATGAAAGGCAGCAGAGCAAACATGAAATGTCTGGAACGGGAACATGAGCAGAGCTTTTTGTGTCCTGTATCACTGAGGCACATGGCTAAAAATTGCGTGGTGAACTGGCTAATGCGATCATTTTAAAGACAGACCAGAGATGGTCGCCCTGAAGCACGCCAAACAGTGCCAGTCATGTGAACCAGCTTTGAAATAAGAAGAAAAGGCAGTGAGAGGGAGGTTGACTGGCCTGTTATATCAGTTAGATAGAGCTCTAATTTATTTAAAGTCAATGTGAAGTCTAAATTGACTCTATTTACTTTCTTAATGTGCAGTCCTGGTCTTATTATGTACGATTCATTAGGGCACATTAGTCCAAGTAAAAAAAAAGTTTTTTTTCTCTATAATTATTTATTTATTTTTTGGCTGGTTTTAGAAGGATTTCAGGCTTTTTGGGCTTTTATTATTATTATTTTCTTTAGTCTAGACAACTCTTGAATAGTTGTAGCTGTAATGTTAATGGATATGACATTGTTAATGTATTTGGACTTGGTGGACTAAATCTGCTACTCACACCAGTGTTAATTTTGACAGACATTTTTGATTTAGTATTAGTCTTTATCTTGAGAAGAAAATGCTTAATAGTCTTAGTCATATTTTAGTCATTTGAGTCTTTCATAGTTTTAGTCGACAAAAAGTAATTGCATTTCTGTCAACTTTTAATCATTGCTTTGTCATTACCTTTAGTCAATCTGCAGTTACCAACATTTATTTTGGTAGCTATTTTATATGTAGTCTTCAAACAAAAATAGTCATTAATTCTTCTCTCTTTAGACCAAATCAATTAAGCTTATGAGAAATTTGAATCAAGGATTGAATTTGGAAATACCTGAATAAATTATGACATAATTTTAATTGTTGGTGTGAACTATCCCTTTAACAGTAGTGAAAAGGGAGCAACTTATAAAAATTATAGTTGTTCATATATAATATATTTAATATAGGCCTATATAATTTATAATTTTTGAAAAAGAAGCAGAATAAGACAACAAGACAAATACGAAAGAGATACAAATTAAACAAATTTACTTAACATATTTATTTAACATCTTTTGTTGGTTAACATTAATGACACGGATAGGTACTTAATTAGGAATGCTGTCCCTTTAAGACGGAAAGCATGCATGTAATACTGACACACGTTCAGTTTTCACCCACCTGTTTACGTTCACTTAATCCATAACCGACTGTATTTACGTGAGATACTCACACGATAGACATTTGGACTGCTGTGTGTGTATTTGAGCACTGAGAACTGATCGCGCGCTGTATATGAGAACTGAAGAAGTGGAGCGTGAGAGAGAGCACTTCTATCAGCTCGATTCCACCTATCCCGCCTTCACTAACTTTAAGTTAATCGACAACTAATTGTGACTCCCTGGAAAAACGGGTGTCTGGTCCCCTTATTCCTACCCCTTTGGGTGCTGAGGCCATTGTTTCAGATCGCTAATTCGCATTTTGGTAGCCTATCCATCCGCTGCGGCTGCCATACTGAGACTAGATATGCAAACGGCCCTTATCCGATTGCAATCCAATGACAGGGACGAACAATGGAAGGAAAAGACAGTACCTATAGGATGTATTTTGAATGTCCGGTAGTCCCAAATAATATTATAGTCTCATCGCATCTTGTTAACGAAGACTTGGCATAAATCCGCGCTCATAGCTTTTGACTAATAACCCCAGTAATTAAATTAGTTTGTTATAGATCATCATCCACCGTCTCGTCTTAGTCACGAAAAACAACGTTTATCGAGTTAAGGACGAGAAAATATTTTTCTGCGTTCGTGTGTATTCGCTGCCCCTGAAAATAACACGTGAAGACGAACAAACAATGTCTACTGCTGTAAAAAAGAAAGTATTGACACAGCACTCAAGATACTGCCAAATGAGCACACAGACCCAAAATGCTGTGAGATGATTGCTGGCTTAGAATCCTATCGATATATAAGACAGGTGGAGCCGACTGAGGGCAGGTGAAGGGCGTTTCAGATGAACTTGCCATACTTTTGTCTCAGTGATAGGACCAGGTTTACAGAGACACAATATGAAAACAGAGGCCAATCAGCTTGTGCTGTGTAGTAAATTATGTGATTGCTAACATATTTGCAGCATTTCAGCAAAAGTATTGTAGCATTTACCTTTGTTACTAAGAGTAGAAAAGTAAACGCTATAATAATTTTTCATGTAGGCCTACCCTTTACTAACTTTGTTTAAAGGTCCTGTATGTATAATAATTATTAATATTATAATATTAAAATAATAGATGCCCCAGCCACATTTAAGTCCAAAGTCTGGACCCATCTCACCACAAAATTGACAAAGAGTATGTGATATGTAAGAACTGCATTATTTGCATGTGCTTTAAAGCATTACCAGTTAAACATTTAATTTGCATGCTGTTCTGACGTGCGTTTTTTCTGAGCACATACACCTGAGGCGCGCACACTCTAAAAAGCCTGTCAAACAGCGCCTGATTACTGGACTAAGTTATCTTTCACGTCTGATTGCACTAATACTGTCAAAAAAACAAGGTTTACATATATAAACAGTTGAAAGAAAAATAGATGTGTGCCTGTATAATAGATGCGTGCAGCTCTTAAAGCGACAGCATACTAATAGTACTGCCGCTTGTCATTAAAGGAATAGTTCACCCAAAAATCAAACCTGTATTAATTTCTTTCTTGTGCTGAATGCAAAAGAAGATATTTTGTGTAACCAAACAGTTGCTGGTCCCCATAACTTTGATAGAAGGGGAAAAACAAAACTATGGAAGTCACTGGGGACTATAGCAACTGTTTGGTTACCCACATTCTTCAAAATAACTTTTATGTTCAACAGAAGACAGAAACTCATTCAGGTTTAAAACAACTTGAGAGTGAGTGATACAATTTTAATTTTTGCAGAGGACTTGAATGAAGAGAGAAAACCTGCACTTAACCTTTTCACAGGCATTTTTTTTCATAGTTAGATATCATGATGTATCATTATAGGATTGTTTCTCTTATAACAAATACAGAGTATATCGCATTATTGCCGAAATGAACTGTATCGATGATGTTATTGTTACGTGTACGTGTATCGTATCATTGTATCGTATCGTGAGGTACCATGTGATTCCCACCTCTAGTCTTTAGCGTGTAGTGTCACTAGTCATACATGCTCTACATAAATAGACATGGTGGCCCTTTTTGGATAGAAGGCTCTAGAAGGGATAAAGACTGATCTGTCTACTTACTGATTTTGTGTGAGTGAAGCTGAAAAGAGGGGCACCGTACAGCTTTCCTGGGCACGTTTTTGATGTGCACATTCAAATTCAGATCTCTTGTGTCTGCTGACATGAATAGAGAGGACTCCACTTCTTGAGATTTGACAAGATGAGCAGAGGAATTGTATTTGCCCTTCAAGCAGCACTGATGCAAGAAGAAGTGGAACGGACTGATATTTTGCACTATAACCTGTACTTATGGGTTGGCCTGCGTATAATATTTGCCTGTGGATTTTTACAGAAAATCGAGCAGATTTCCCCAGAATTCCGATGTTCCTCATTCAGCACACACAAGCATTTTTTTATAATAAATATTTATAAATGTATAATTATATTTATAAATAATATATGATATGTAATATTTTAATATTTGTTTAAAACATAAAGATAAGAATTTTATGATAGTTAAAATTGTCAGTAAAGTCAATTTAATATTGCTTGCAGCTAGAGTATAACATTTTCCATATTTAAATTTATTCCACAGACTTTCCTTACAATCAGTGCACAACCTTTGTGCCAGATCTTAGAGGCACATTGATTCATGATGCATTTTCCATCTAATTTTTGGTATTCTGCATGAATATTAAGGCTAGTCTGATGTCAAGGTCAAACGATTCTGATCTGGTGCCTTCCTGAATATTTCTCATCTCATTGTACAGAAACCTGACCTGGATACAGCAGTTCCTTGTTATGTTACTTAGAATAGAGCAGAGTTTAAATTGTATTAGTCATGCCCTTGTACAGTGGTGGGGGTGGGGGGCAAATGATCAGTGAGAGCAGAACAAATGTGTCACAAGTTTTAAACTCAACAAAATGCTAAAATACATATATCAAGAGCATGCCCACAGATGAGAACAAAACAGCGTTGGATGAAGTGAATTAGAGCCCTGCATGGGCCTCAAATATAGACCCTAGCCTGGCCCTTGTCCGACAGCTTATCAGAATTACCAGCCCGAGTCCGACCCGAGCCCGTCTTTTTTTCCCTTCTCCCAAAACAGCTTATACTACTGTTTCAGCTATTAAAATAGTTCAGTTTTGTATGTAATGGAAAAGTGATTATATTTCGGTTTATTTTTGTATAAAGTTAATTTAGAAAAGCTTTTTTTCGTTAAATGTAAAGTTTTAGAAAAAAATAAAAAATTTATCCCCCCAGAACTGTTTTTTTTAAAGTAACGACCAAGCGGCCTGTGGCAGACAGTGAGTTAATCATAGCATATGTTTGATCAATTTAGCCTTCTCAAATCATCACGACTTGCCTAAAATAAAATCTATACATATAAAACAGTTCAAGCATATCACAATGTTAGTTTAAATGTTTAACCTATATAAATGTGTGCAGTTAGACGCATATCCAAGCGTTTGTGTGGAGAGTGGAAGCTAAAGCGCGCTCTGCAGGAAGGACATGGAGGTGCCAGCGTGATCACTTGCATTTTGTTTCTAAAAATGGAAACAACTTAAAATACTCTGTAATTTTTGCTCATAAAGGTAAGAGTAAAACATCATTCGGAACTATAAAGGGTCTACTTTTATTTGTGCACACTCACAATATAAAAAAAATATTGTGCTTTTGTAAAATAAAGAAAAAAATAAGATGCGCTTGCCGTCTCGGTCTTGAACAGGAGCACTTCACAATGATGAACCGAAACTCAGCGAATTGCCTCACAGACATGATAAAAATATATAGAAAGCTTTAAATTTCTACTTTAAAACGAAATAATTCAAATCAAAAATAGAAACTCTTTCATTATGTAATCCATAAAGATTTTTTCTCTCATTAGCATTTCTCTCTAAAGGCACGTCCAGTGAGGAGTTGGCCAGTCATTTTTTCATCACCATAATTGATGGATGTCTAAAATAAAATAAGGAGAAGCCTAAAACAGGCTGATTATTAATTTGCATTTTTTTTTATAATTTACAATAAAAAAAATAAAACACAAATTATAATGGCATATATGTAAAACTTTGTCCTATATGTGTATAGCTGATTATATTTTCTGATTGTCGTGTTGCTCTGTTCTGAATACCTTCAAATTTAAAGGATTTCCTGCAATGCAATTTTGTGTGAATTATTTATTAGCCTATTTTTTTTAATCCATGCAGCAAATGCTTTAAAAACAGCTTTAAAATGACTTTATTGCATTCCGGATGCTTAGAACTTTTCAGTAAATTTTTTACGGGTAGCTTGCATGTAAAACATTGTCATTAATTCATTGTATTCCCATTTGTAAAATAGCCTGCAAATTCATTGTTGTAGGCTAACCCGATCTCATGAAAGTGCATTTAGCACGATTTTCTGTTTCTATTTGATGTAATATTTATAAGCAGAAATTGACTTTGGCATGCAAAAGACTGATAAATTCATATTAAGGCAGGGATGCGTGTTCAGTCGATAAAAATATGGGACACACAGGCCTATAATAACTGCTGAAATTTTTGCGGGGCAAATCTCAGGTCAGTCTGAGTGCTCATGGTACGCACAGTGCGTACAACCGTACACCTGCAGGCGTCATTGACAAGTAGGGGTGTAACGGTACGCGTATCGTGTACCGAACGGTTCACGGGCAAATTCCAAATGGAAGTGATCATCCCTATAAACTTGGAGTGGGGACTTTGGAGTGAGCAGGGCACATACGTGCCATTATGTAGTCATTTGGAATGCACTTGGCAAAGGGAGCGACCTAATTTCCTCATTATCGTCAGCTGGCATGTTCCCGTGACAACGCAGGACGGTGTCCGTCAACAGATTCGCTGATGGACACCGGCATAAAAAAAAATACATTTTATATTTTCAAAAGTTTTATATATATAATATATAGTATATAGATATATATCTATATATATATATATATATATATATATTATTTGTTAAAATTATATAGCATATTTTAAAAGTTTTTTACAATATAAAAATGTATGTTCTGGCCAAAAAGTTATGCTAAACAACAATAAAAATACATTTATGACATTAAAACAGCGACATCTGCTGACAGACACCGTGCTGCATGGTCACGGGAACATCCCAGCTGAAGATGAGGAAGATAAAGAGGAAATTACGTCGCTCCCTTTGCCAAGTGCATTCCAAATGACTGCATAATGGCACGCACGTGCCTGCTCACTCCAAAGTCCCCACTCCAAGGGGATAGGGGATGATCACTTCCATTTGGAATTTGCCCGTGAACCGTTCGGTACCCGATACGCGTACAGTTACACCCCTACTAACAAGTAATATAGTCAAAGCTATGTAACAGGTGAATGTTAGAAGCATGACTAGACCCTGGCCATTAGACTGAATAGAGCCTTTTAAAATCTGTTTTATTTTTTTCCCGAACTCTGTATTTAATTGTAATGCTTTGATTACATTTTAATAATCAAAAAGCATGTCTAATCAATTGAATTCATAAAATTTTACATTTTGACAATAATAGCACCCTTATATTTTTTTTAAAATTCCATTTTATTCCCACCCCCAAATTCTGTTTTAATTATGATTAATACAAATTTGCCTTCAAAAACTGTGGCGTCTTGTCAATCTGGTTAGGGAGCTTAAAAAAATAAAATAAAATAAATATCTTTCAGTTGAACTGAAGATGATACACTTCTGATGTCTAAAATAGCCAGTGGTCTCAGACCCTGATGTTGGCAGAGTTTACGCACGCCCTTGGCGATAGACTGGGAATGAGGGCTAGAGAAAATGACACACAATGCCACACACCTGCCCAGGGACTTGGAGGGGCAGGGGCTGGCAAAGAGCCCTCAGCATCTGTCAGTTCCAATCAATGTGGGCGGTGGGCTGGATTCTGCTATTTAGCAGTGAGGAGGGGCCCATGGGGGCCAGCCCATAATAGCCCTCCACTTGCTTGATAAATCACCATTGACAACAGGCAGGAAGTCGAGATGAAGCGGGAGGTGGGAAGAGAGGACATGGGGCGAGAGCACATTGAGACACCTCCTGTTTGGACCGTGTTGTCAAGAGGAGTGTTGAGTTGAGCAAAAAAGATGAAAAGCCCCACAGTGAAAACATGGCACTCCATCACTCTATTTGCAACACACGAGTGTGACTGTGCTTGTTAAGACGTCTGTTGTCATTATGACGTTGCAAGGCTTTTCAGCACTGCTGAGTTCACAGTCTAGATTAGCGCTTCCCATCTAGGCTCATATGTAGGTTCCAGGAGTTAGGTTGCTTAACCTTCAATAGGACTAATTGTGAATTTACAGCGTAAAAAAGAATTGACTTTATATTATATTTGTTGGCTGAACATTAATATTGTATTTTAAATGCAATTTTCTTAGCATCATTTATAAATGATGATATCCCATAGAGGGTTCATGTAAATCTGAAATTACTAGTTAGAATAAATTGCATTATCTTTTTCCAAGAAAGGGAAAAAATGTTTTTACAATTCCATTATACCAAATCAGTAAGATTCATAAATGTCTCTGAAACTATTATGCTCACCAATGTTGCATTTATTTGACAAAAATTACAGTAACACAACAGTAATATTGTTAAAACATTCCTACAATTAATATAATAATATAATATAATATAAATGTTTCTTGTTATTCAGGTGAAGCAATTTGTTATATATATATAGATATAATAATATATATATAATATCTATATATAATTAATTATATAATATATATAGATATATATATTATATAAAGTATAGTATTATAATTATATATATTGGTTTGTATTATAATGGTTGGAGATAGCCATACTTTAATAAATATATTAAAATGTAGCATATTTTTACTATCAATATTTGGTGATAATAATTAGTAATAATTGAAGCTTTGATTTAATTAAAAGTTTTTTAATTTATTACAATTATTTTGTTCAGAGAGAAACAGACAGTATTCAGACAGAATTCAAACTCATAGAACAATATGAATAAAACATAATTTTTTTGGCTTGGTGCTGATGAATGGGTACTTCAGTCTTATTGATAGGGTTGTGAGGTTACATATGACAAAAAAGGTTGGCAAACACTGGCCTAGATGAATAGAAAATGAATGTATGCTTAAACAAGTTACCAATATTCTTATTAATTTACATTCATGAGGCTTTGGAATGATTTTCATTCACGGACTGTTGAAGGTCCCCTGTTTCCTAATACGAGTTCAAAACGTGTGTGAAGGAGTGCGTAGGGAGCAGTCTGCCTCAGTTTTAGTAAGCGCTTGCTTCCTAAAGGCCTCAGATATTGACATGAATCTTATTTGAGGCCTCAAATCGACCATCGTTTTTTCGTTTTCCCTTATTTATTTTTTCATGTACTCCCCACTGCACTTTTACTCTGCTCAATATCAACAGCCGTTTCTGCAGTTCCTCCAGCTTTTAAAAGAGCTTACATTAATAATTAATTGACCATGAAATAATTAATAAGACAATTTTCTTCTGCATTTGATAATGGAGGAGCTGGAAACTCAGAGTAGAGGAACTGGTTGGACGGTCCGTTCAGCCTCTCATGAGCACATACAGTGCATGCATACTAACGCTGCCGTATCGCTGTCAGACCAACATTTGCACATATTGCTCATCTTCATCCACAAGGACCCACGCAGCTCTACACATACATGTACACCTGCAAATTACATGCATTGAGCAGAAGATAAAACACTCATATCTGCACCTGCAACATATAGGTGTTGTTTTCTTCCCACCAACACACACAGATCCATTAATTCACTTCCACACACTTGACTTCATAGCATTCGCTCTGTATTTCAAGACAGGTCACAGATTGCAATTGTCATTCTCTTTGCATGCACATACAGCAGAGTGAAGGGTCTTGAGAATTAGATTCGTGACCCCGTGGCTTTTTTCCCCATTGGAGAAGAAGTGTTCAAAGTAAGTTGGTAAGTCTAGACTGTAACAGGAGACATACAGCCCTCTACTGGCATGTTGCCAATCACACACATCATGTGCATACTGAACACTCAAGCTGGCATCTCCTAGTGTACTCGTGGTGTACCATGAAGGAACACGCACACTAGTCTCCTTAGGGCAATTGTCAGTCCATATTGTGTGTTCTCGGTGGTCTGTGGTTTGACAGTGACTGATATAGGAGTAGCAGGCTCTGTCAGTGGTCATCTGTGCATTGTTTTTTTGGAAGTTTAATGGGATGACCTTCTTATGGGGAGACTTTTTTTTTTGTCTTCTACCTAGCTTGTGAGCATCTCGCACCTTCACAGATGTTGTTTCATGACTTTGGATGTGATGCTTGCTGTCATTTATCTGAAGTGTGAATTTTAAAGGGATAATTCTATCGAAAATGAAATGTATGTACTCACGCTCATGTCATTCCAAACTTGTATAAGTTTTTTTTTTCTGTAGAAACTGTTCATAGTGATAAAAGGCTGTCAAATTTCAAGAAGTGCATCAAATCACCTTAAAAGTAGTTCAGTACAACTCAAGCACTGTATTTGAAGTCTCCTGAAGTTATATGAGTGAGACACCGACTGAAATATAAGATGTTTACGGATCTTTTTTTTTTTCATTGCTGAAGCTGATTTTAAAAATCCACTGACACCACTGATTGCAAAATTGCATTGGTTCTTCTTTCATGTGTTATAACTGAACACAACACATCATTTGTGAATTTACTCAAATTTTCACACAAATTTATCATAAGGCTTCAGAAAACTTTAGATATGTCTCATCAGTCCTGTGGTTTTTAAACACTGTGGGTGTTTGGGACTCCTTGTGTGTGTTTTGTGTATGCTTTTTTTTGTGCATTCAAAGTTAACTTGTGAATTTAAAATATTACGTTTGTTCAACACAATCCTTTTTAATACCTTTTTTTACTGGTCAGAAGACTGATCAAAAATCATGAGATTAATTACAAATATTTAATTATGTTGACAGCCCTAGTTTTTATAATAGGTAATCAAAACGTAACCCCATTTAATAAACATCATAATGAACTATATAGATATATATCAGGGGCGTTTCCTCCGAGGAGGGAAGGGAGGCAGCGTCTCGTCAAAATATTGGATGAGAAAAAAAATTTCGTAGAACAAAAATAAAACAATGCCCATATTACAAAGTGTAACATTAAAAAATATTTAAATCACTTGTTTTTCTAAAGTAACACTGTCCAACAACAGGTAAAGTTACAGCGGAGGCTTGCCTCCCCTGAGCCCATTGACTATTAACAGAGACCCCATGGCATGCCGTGACTTTACTGGGGGGTAATTGAGAATGAATGGGGGAAAGTCACGTGAGAGGAGGCAATGCCTCCATCACGATATGATTGGATCTGACTGATTATGTTAGGCTGTGATTGGTTCATGCGATAAATCCCGCATCTTGTATTTGTGCGAGTTCCGTGTTCGCGAATCAGTCTGAATGAACAATAATGTCATTAATGGGAAGACTAATTAAAAAAAGTAAGTAAACAACTCACACATATATATAACCACTTTGTTACGTCAAAATAAGACTTAAAATGGGATGAAAACATGATATGTGGGAGTTTTTTAATGAGCAATCAGCTTGGTGAAATTTGATGACTTTAATTCTGAATTTGATTCTGAAAAATTCAAAAATAGTTAAAAGTAAAATATAAAAAAGAAAAGCTGAACATAAGTTCACAAATAAAATACAGTATATTGTTTAATTTATACTGCTGTGAGTTATTATTTTAATAAATTTTAAAAAGCTTAACACACTAACTGAGATTAATACATGGCTTTAATAATAAATAGAATATTGATTACATTGTTGTTAATGTAAAAATATAAAAATAATTTCTTAAGCATTTTCTAATAAGTGAAGTGTAGACCCAAAACTAGATTCGATACTCGGGATTTGTATCTGCATTAACACATCCAAGTGCACACAGTGAACACACACAGAGCAGTGGGCAGCAGCGCCCTGGGAGCAGTTGGGAGTTCAGTGCCTTGCTCCAGGGTCTCACGTCAGTTGTGGTATTGAGGGTGGAAGAGAACGTTGGTTATTCACTCTCCCCACCGACAATTGCTGCCAGGCCTGAGACTCGAACCTACAACCTTCAGGTTACAAACCTGACTCTCTAACTATTAGGCCACGACTGCTCCACTAATGAGTTGATATTATATTCATTTACTTTGGGTTTAGTGCACTGTCAGTATAACAGTGAATTATTTAATTCTGAAAACAACACATTTAATATTTAGCTTACATTGTATAAGAGGGTCCCACACAGGGCATAATCATATTTTGATGAGCCTGACATCAAAAATGAATACTATGAACTGTGGCTATTGTATTTGTATATTGTTTTTTTTTTTTTTCCCTATTCATTATAAACTGTGAGAGCTGTGTAATGATTCTTCAAATCTTTGCTTTTCTGTTCAGTGAAGAAAATAGCAGCATATTTTTTTTAATCGACATAAGGGTGTGTATATACTGTCAAAATGTAAATTTTTTAAGGATTTTTAAATCTCTTTAATGAAGATCTGTGGCCATACAATATGTCTATCCTCTATTCTTTGGATATTGCCCCTCTGTTACACCTTGGCTATGTGTACATTTCTAACAGGTTAACATTCGAGCATTTACTATATAGGACCTCGTCTTCCCAGGAGATGCTCATAATGGGATGAAACCAGCTGGAAGAACTTGTAGTTAGGCAAACTGGAGTGGAGCTTGTCTGATGCAGTAGTTGAGTTCAGATTGTGACAGATGGTGGTCACCAGAGTTAAACTGGCAAACATCTTCAAGCACGTATGCACTATTATAGCACTAAAATATTCTGAAAGGATCTATTTTCAAGGCAAACTATGTGATTTAAAGCCTGGAATGTGATCTATTATGGTCAGCATGTGTAGTTTGGCTATTTTAAGCATTTGCTACCTGTGTCCACAGAGTACAAATGGATGCAGGTTGAGAAACAGCCCCATGTGGTACAAGTCTATATACAGTGGGTACGGAAAGTATTCAGACCCCCTTAAATTTTTCACTCTTTGTTATATTGCAGCCATTTGCTAAAATCAAAAACTTTTTGCTAAAAGTTAATTTTTTTCCTTATTAATGCACACACAGCACCCCATATTGACAGAAAAACACAGAATTGTTGACATTTTTGCAGATTTATTAAAAACAGAAAAACTGAAATATCACATGGTCCTAAGTATTCAGACCCTTTGCTCAGTATTTAGTAGAAGCACCCTTTTGCTCTAATACAGCCATGAGTCTTTTTGGGAAAGATGCAACAAGTTTTTCACACCTGGATTTGGGGATCCTCTGCCATTCCTCCTTGCAGATCCTCTCCAGTTCTGTCAGGTTGGATGGTAAACGTTGGTGGACAGCCATTTTTAGGTCTCTCCAGAGATGCTCAATTGGGTTTAAGTCAGGGCTCTGGCTGGGCCATTCAAGAACAGTCACAGAGTTGTTGTGAAGCCACTCCTTCGTTATTTTAGCTGTGTGCTTAGGGTCATTGTCTTGTTGGAAGGTAAACCTTCGGCCCAGTCTGAGGTCCTGAGCACTCTGGAGAAGGTTTTCGTCCAGGGATATCCCTGTACTTGGCCGCATTCAACTTTCCCTCGATTGCAACCAGTCGTCCTGTACCTGCAGCTGAAAAACACCCCCACAGCATGATGCTGCCACAACCATGTTTCACTGTTGGGACTGTATTGGACAGGTTTGTTATGAGCAGTGCCTGGTTTTCTCCACAAATACCGCTTAGAATTAAGGCCAAAAAGTATCTTGGTCTTGATCAGACCAGAGAATCTTATTTCTCACCATCTTGGAGGCCTTCAGGTGCTTTTTAGCAAACTCCATACGGGCTTTCATGTGTCTTGCACTAAGGAGAGGCTTCCATCGGGCCACTCTGCCATAAAGCCCCGACTGGTGGAGGGCTGCAGTGATGGTTGACTTTCTACAACTTTCTCCCATCTCCCGACTCCATATCTGGAGGTCAGCCACAGTGATCTTTGGGTTCTTATTTACCTCTCTCACCAAGGCTCTTCCCCCCCTGATAGCTCAGTTTGGCCGGACAGCCAGCTCTAGGAAGGGTTCTGGTCGTCCCAAACGTCTTCCATTTAAGGATTATGGAGGCCATTGTGCTCTTAGGAACCTTAAGTGCAGCAGAAAATTTTTTGTAACCTTGGCCAGATCTGTGCCTTGCCACAATTCTGTCTCTGAGCTCTTCAGGCAGTTCCTTTGACCTCATGATTCTCATTTGCTCTGACATGCACTGTGAGCTGTAAGGTCTTATATAGACAGGTGTGTGACTTTCCTAATCAAGTCCAATCAGTATAATCAAACACAGCTGGACTCAAATGAAGGTGTAGAACCATCTCAAGGATGATCAGAAGAAATGGACAGCACCTGAGTTAAATATATGAGTGTCACAGCAAAGGGTCTGAATACTTAGGACCATGTGATATTTCAGTTTTTCTTTTTTAATAAATCTGCAAAAATGTCAACAATTCTGTGTTTTTCTGTCAATATGGAGTGCTGTGTGTACATTAATGAGGAAAAAAAATTAACTTAAATGATTTTAGCAAATGGCTGCAATATAACAAAGAGTGGAAAATTTAAGGGGGTCTGAATACTTTCCGTACCCACTGTATAAGCAATGTAGCAACCCCAGGGGGTTTTGCTCAAGGGTTTATTGCCTGAGGCAAAGGCACACGGTTATTTCCAGGTGTTTTAAATGGCAACTCCAGCGCTCGGCCCACCCAACTGTTTTATGCTTTTTGAAATATGATTTAATGGTTGAAAGTGTAATAAAATCTCCATATTGTACACAGTAATTAGGTTTATTTAAAATGTACTGTGCTAAAGTACAGAAGCTGCTGTACCAGAGCCGATGGGAAGTAGCTAAGGGTAATCCATCATGGGTAGTAGTCATGGTGCTAAAGAAAGCAACAAATAGACCCCCCCCCCTTTTTTTCCATTTCCTCTTGAAAAACCACACCCTCATTGCTGTCTGCAGAGACAGAAAGTGAGTGTTAGATGATGAACGTTCATCTAAATGCAACAACTCTTTAGTCCTTGGGTGCTGTATGTGTGCTCAGGATGAGGATGGAATAAATATGCAGCAGGCACTGAGAGACTACTGCTGTACTGCTCGTCTGACTGTGGCTTTTATCATATTTCATTATTCATGTTATTTATATGAGGCATTAGTGGGTCTCCCTTTGTATTATAGTCGTATTTGCCAGCCGCCCCCTTCCCTGAATCCCTCCGGTGGCTCCGGGTGCAGGGGTGTAAAAGCCTGCAGTGTTTTCAAGTGTGATTTTCAACAATGCCCCAGGTCAGGAAGATGGAGGGGAAAAAGTGAGATGAAATGTAAAGTACCACTGAGTTCTGTTCCTCCTCTGCTCCAATTTCGTTTGGTATCTGTTTCCTTTCTGTTTCTATTTGTGTTGTGTGTCGAAGCTATTTTACTGATTCTGCTGTGGGTCATGAGGTTATGACTTTTAAAATCCTAAGCAATTTTGTTTTGTTTTGGAAATACCATTTCCAATTGTTCATTTTTATAGTCCCAATGTAAAATAATACATATTATTGTTATTATCATGGAAATGTTTAGTTAATAAATTAAATAAAACATTTAATAATTGTATCATATTATTGTTAAATATAATACTTTTTTTTTAATAAAAATGTTTATATGTATGTTGTATTGCATATATACATCATTTTAATATAATTAATTTTGCATCCGATGTCCCCTTTAATAGAAATCTGCTTGGTTTGAAAGTGATTTCTTTGTGAGCTGTGCTTTATACATCACTACACAATTGAAAATAATATTCAGAAAATATTAATTTGACTCCACTGACACAAAAACTTGACTTGAATTAAGCTAGATAATGACACTATATACGTAGTGTCTCTGTGAGCTGCTTTCGACGTACGTTATTGCATAAATGGAACGTTGAACCACTGAACTGAACGGAAATCAAACATGAACTGAATTGACTGAATAATGCACTACTGTCTTCTGTAAGCTTCTTTACAGCTGAAATTGTCTATCTATCTATCTATCTATCTATCTATAATCTATCTATCTATCTATCTATCTATCTATCTATCTATCTATCTATCTATCTATATCTCTCTGTCTATCTGTCTGTCTATCTATATGTCTGTCTGTCTGTCTGTCTTTCTGTCTGTCTGTCTTTCTTTTTTTCTTTCTTTCTTTCTGTCTGTCTGTTTGTCTGTCTGTCTCTCTCTCTGTCTGTCGGTCTGTCTGTAATCTTAAATAGATATAATATTTGTTAACAGTACAATAGTTGAAAGGATCGAGGTTCATGCTTAAAATTCCTAATTAAAAATATAGCATTCATCTTCCAGCGGGAAATAAGATTAACTTGAAATTCTGTCGGCTGAAAGAAATGGCGTTTGTAGTTGAATAGCTTGAAAATGAAACCAGTCATTTACTGGACCTATCTCATTTAACACAGGTCACAATGTAAGATTATTTTGTGATCTAGAGGCGACTTACGGACTGAGGCTCTGAAACCGACTGCACATATCACTCTTTGAAGTAAAAGTATTTGTCGTTTGTTTCTGTTGACTCACCGCACCCAGGATTGGGAGGGTACTTTAAAATGTATTCCGACAGTTACAAATGACTTAATTAATAATAGGTGTCGGGGAGGAAGGAAATAAGTAAGAGATATTTGAATGATTTACAAATAAAATAGTGTTTCTGACTCGGGGTCACAAGATGAATTTGTCGATCTGATCGCCATCTCCATTCATCGCCTTTAGAGAAGTGCATCTTTACGGATTATGATTATGATTATAATGAAAGAGCTTTTGTTTTCAATTTGTTTTATTTTGTTAAGTAGTAATTTAAAGCTTACTATGGATATATTTATCATGTCTGTGAGGCAAATATTCCCTGAGTTTTGGTTCATTTTTGTGAAGCACTCCTGTTCAAGACAGAGACGGCAGAAAGCGCATCCTGTTTGTTTTCTTTATTTTATAAAAGCACAAAGTTTTTTTGATGTTGTGAGTGCACACAAATAAAAGGGGGGGGGGGGGGGTTTTTTTGTTTAGACCCTTTACAGTTCGAAGATGTGTTACTATTACTTTATGGAGCAAATAAAATGATGGCGGATCCAATGAAAAAAAATGCAAGTGATCGCACTGGCGTCTCCATGTCCTGCAGAGCGTGCTTTAGCTTCCACTCTCCGCGCAAACTATTGGATATAGCGCACATGTATCTAGGTTTAACGTTTGTAATTTAATTAATAATAAAAAATAATTAATAATTTATTTATTTTTTAAAAATTAATAATTTATGCATTTATGCATGTATTGCTGGCTATACATTCTTTACCAGTATTTGTGTTTCCTGGGAATCGAACCCATGACCTTGAGACGCTAATGCAATGCTCTACCACTGATTCATAGGAACATGTTTAACGTTTAAACATTGTTTTATGCTTGAACTGTTTTATATCTATAGCTTTTATTTTAGGCAAGTCGTGATGATTGGAGAAAAAGCTAACATAGGGCTATGTCAGCTCCTTTGCCGTGGGCGCTTGGCGTACTTAAAAAAAAACAAAAATTAATTTAACGAACAAAAAAAAATGCTCCAAACATTTTTCTAAATTAACTTAAAAAACGAAATGAAATATAATCACTTCGCCATTACATACAAAACTGAACAATTTTAATAGCTGAAACAGTAGTATACGCTGTTTTGGGAGAAGGGGAAAAAAAGACGAGCTCGGGCCGGTAATTCTGATAAGCTGTCGGACACGGGCAGGGCTAGGGCCTAAATTTGAGGCCCGTGCATGGCTCTACAGCAACTATGATGAAGCAGCACTTCAATATATAGTTATGTGAAAACTACTAATTTATTTAATTTTAAATGAAACAAATGTAATCCTGATAGTTTTCCAACTTTTTACAAAATGTAACTGTAATCTGAATACTTTGTTTTTGATGTAACTGTAACGGATTACAGTTTATAGATTTTTGTATCCTGATTACGTAATGCCATTGCATGTATTCCATTACTCCCCAACCCTGCCAGCACCTCTGGTAGTTTAGAATGTAACACTTATAAATAGTGAGAAAATGTGAAGGTTTATTTTTTCAGAACTCAGAAATGTTCATTTTCTTTCCTTTCTTTTATTTTCTTTTTTTAATCCTGCTTTGCATGTGTTGTGGCCAGGGGCCGACTAATGGAGGTGTGATGAGGCAGAGAGTAAGGGAGAGTAAGGTGCTCGTTAAAGAGCCCATAGGGGGGTCTGCGCGTCTGCATATGCGTGTGTGTGGGCTAAGACCCCTTGGGAGATGTATAATCATTCCCATTATTAATGACATGGACTGCTAGGCCAGAGGGTGGAGACTGGTGTGAGAGTGAGATGTAGCTTTATTCTGCTTGTGTGCCTTCTGTGAGATATGATTTACATTCTACAACGATGGCATCAGACAAACTAATCAAAAACTAAAGTATAGACAAAAAAGAGCAAGAAAAAAAAAAATTAATCTTAAAGGCACAGTGTCCACAAAAAAAATATTATTATGTCATCATTTTATCATCAAACCCGTAAAACATACTTTCTGCTGTGGAATACAAAGTAGGATGTTGGCAAAATGTCTGACTGCTCTTCCATAAACCTAAATCAGGTTAGACGCCATATTGAATTTAACAGTTTTATTTCAGAAAGGCATTTCGTTAGCTGAACAGTCTGTTGTTATACAGTACACAGTACAACACACTGTACTTCTATCCATCACAGCCTCATTTTCCTTCCTGTCAGAAAGTAAATATGGCGCTATCCTGACTGAGGTCCTATGCGCAATTTTCAGTTAGGTAAGTCTCCAAATGTACACGGCACAACTCTCAGAAAAAACATGACCAAATCCTGTCTTTTGGCTGGGTTAGGACCCTTTCAAAAGATACTAATATGTACATTTTAGAGACCAATGTGTACCTTTAAGGTACCAATATGCACAATTTAGGGGTAAATATGATACAAAGATGTACAAAGGTACTGCCCCAGTGACAGTCTATGTAACTTTTTTTGTATTTTTTTTTTTTTATGAGAGTGCATAGAATTCGATGTGTGTGTCCACAGAGACACAATGTAAATGTAATTTACACTGATTCACAGTAACGGCAGACAGATGCAATGATCACATGCGAAAGTTGATTGTGGGTTCACAGACAGCAGACAGAAAATAAGACACGGACTGATTGTCATGACAGTTCTGCTGTAGTTCGTCAGTGTAAAGGCGCTGTAGGGGCACATTTGCCAAGAAAACAGCTCTCCTGTGGAATGGAGCTCCATTTTAGAACTTTTGTTGCAGAATCGCTTCCCTCTCATTCACGTCACGGTCAAATGTTTGCTGATAGATTCCAAATTTAAATCCCCAGCATCCGCTGTAGACTGACTTTAGTGAATTAAATGTACACCTTATAACTAGAAACACGGAAGAGACACGGAAATTCCTAAATTTTATAAATATATTTCAGAACAAAAAAGGCTCAATTTGAATATACTATACTTCAAATGTTTGGTGTCAGTAAAGGTTTTTATAATGTTACACAAGATTTCTGTCTTACAAGATTTTTATTTTTTACTTTCTATTCAAAGAATCCTGGAAAATCCTCCAAAATATTAGGCAGTACAGCTGTTTTCAACACTTATAATATGAAGAAATATTTATTGAACATCAAATCAGCATATTAGAATGATTTCTGAAGTTATCATGTGACTCCGAAGACTAGAGTAATGGCTCTAAAAATTCAGCTTTGAAATCACAGGAATATATTAGATTTTAAAATATGTTCAAATAGAAAACAGTTATTTTAAAATATTTTATTTTAAAAACATTTTCACAATATTATTTTACTGTATTTTTGATCAAATAAATGCAGTGTTGGTAAGCATAATAGACTTCTTCCGAAAACATGAATCAATCTTTCCGTCATGATTATGACCTATTAGGTTAGTTGCAGTCATGGCTGTATTAGTTCGCTTTAGTTTATCCTTGTCAAGCTGTTCCTGTTTAGTTGCCTCATTTACTGTGTGCATACATACTCCCTGTTCTCTACAGTCCTTTGTCGGTTATTGTTTGTGTTGAACATGGTTGTGATTCTCCTGAGTTCGCTATTTTATTAAAGACTTTTTTTCTCATCATCTCCTTCGTTGTGTGCTTCCTACAACCACCAATCCGTGACACTAACCAACGTTAGACTTTAGAACGGTAGTGCTTAAGTTGCAGGGATTATATTTATGATGCTTTTATGATGCTTGTTTTGCATTATAAATCACCATCCGCATTTCTTGTATGGAAGAGAGCAGCTCAGACATTGTACCGAACATTTCATTTTGTGTTTCACTCAAGAAAGTCCTACAGGTTTGTAAGTAAACGCTGACATTTTTTTTTCACTGTTCTTTTAAAAGAAAGAAAAATACTTCTGTTTTTAAAATGCATTTTTCGTGGCCATAGCAAGAGAAACCACAGTCTCCATCTGATAGCTCCATCTGATAGCACTTAGCTTTACACAAATACTTAGCGTATGGTATTTGTGTATACCCGCTGTTTTGACAAATAATAGTGTTTTCTTTGTAGTCTCAAATTGCTACCTTGTACTTAATCCTCCGTATAATATTTTGACTGTAGTATTCTGCGCTGTTGCGGCTTTAGGTAGACATCAAAGACCGCTCAGCAGAGTCGCTTGAAAGTGCCTGTGTTATTTACAGACTAATTAGTGTACATTATGTTTATTTATGGAGTGACAGAGTACAAAGTCCACTGTAGTTATCTAGTTTTCCATGCGAATTCCTCCGAATCCATCTTCCATGGCATATTTCCATAAATATGTAGACGTTGACATCAGAAGGCGGTTGTCGTTGAACATGTATTCCCTTTGTGTCTATGATGTCGAAGTAAAGCTTAGATCCTTTTCCAGCAAGACCACAAATAGGGATTAGTCACAGTAAGAGTAAATTGAACCCAAAGCGAAAAATGCCTGCCTCACAAAAGCCGTAATAATAAATTAATACAACAATTTTCAGCACAAATTATTTTTCTCCTCTCTTTTTGTTTTGACACATGCAGGATTGTTCAGAGCACGAGGCCTCTTTCTGATAAGTTTCAGTGGTTTGTGGTTCCAATGATCAGAGCGGTCCGTAGAGATTAGCAATGGGGAAACGTCGACTCGCTGTGTCAAGATGACACTCTATTTTGCAGCTTCTGCGCTTCTCGCCAACTCATTAGTTTAATTAAGTAATTAATGAGTGAGGTGGTGTGCTAGCTGGCAAATTCTCAAAGGGATGATTTTTGTGCTATTCCAAGTCTTGGGCCTGGCATGAACGACGCTGCGAAACCAGTAGTCAGATCTGGCAGATAAAAGGAGCCATTGCTTTGTAGCTGAAATTAGTCATACCTACAACAGGACTTCCTCAACCCAGCGTCTCCTGAGGATGAAAGGCCTCGTGAAAGCATCAAAGATGCCGTAAAGATTCTGGGCTGCTATTAGTAGAGTAATTATGAGTAAGAGGAGGAACTCTTTTGAGTGTACCATCAACACACTGTCGACTGTGTACTACTATTAAAGACTATTATTTTCTGATCTGCCGCAGCTTTAAATGGATGCAGATGTTTTCATGGCACTGAAATGTATGGCTTTATAGACTTTAATTGCTGTTACTTCATAAAGTGTTCTTTTAAAGTGAACATTTCACAGAGGAAAATATGAAGTGGGTGGTTAAAGGGAGAGTTCAACCAAAAAATTCATATTTTGTCATTATTTACCGTCCTTCATGTCATATCAATCCTGTATGACTTTCTCTCTTCAGAAGTATTATTTATAGAAATGCACTGAATGGGGAATGAAGCTTTTAAGCTTATAAAATAAAATAAAATATGGCTCATCTTCCAATTCTTCATGACTGAATCGAGTCAGTGAGTTAAACTCAACTTTGAGTTAGTCTGATTCATTTGGGAATCAGGGATTTGAATGCTGAATCTGTGAACTGAATTGACCAATCAACTGAAAAGATCCAAAATCAAAACGATTCCTTTATTAATCATGCATCAGTACTTCTCTCATGAACGTGCTTTTCTTACATAAAAATACTGAATGGCTTCAGATGACTTTTATATATTATATATTGTATTATAGCACGCAAGCCATAATGACCATGATATTTTTGAAGCTTGAAAGATTCAGTCCTCCACTATACTGTAATTGCATGGAAAAGTCTTCATAAGTTCTCTTCAGTCTTACCGAAAGAAACTCATACAAGTTTGAAACAACATGAGGGTGACTAAATGATTGACAGATCTTTTTTTATTTTATTTTTAGGTGAACTATTCCTTTAAAGATGCATTTAATGTGACTAAAACAGTTAAGGCTTTTCATGGGCACATTTTTAGTGTGACATAACTTCCTGTGCAGGAAAAGGAGGCAGAAGAGGAGATAAAGAGACAAAAAGCAATAGAGAGAAAAGCAGATGGGTGATAAACGATGTACGAGTGGGAGCAGTGTGCCTTAGCTTAGAATGGTAATGATGACAGCCATAAGAAGAAAAATAAAAGTGCAGTTTCATGTCACTGCACTGATTTATGAATCCTAGAGCACAGAAGGAAAGTGAAAAAGTGCCTGCATGTTCCATATAAAGATACACACATTCACACATATTGAAAAGCATTGCTTGTGAGCAGACAGGGCCTGGTGCTTCTTCAAATAAACATTTATAAAAATTTTAATATTAAACTGAACTTGTCATAAGTAAGTTAGTATCACAATGCCAAATCTTTATTTTATGAAACCAAGGAGAATGTATCAGTGTTCTATGGACCATTTGAAAAGCCCATTATGTCAGGTTTTATATTTCACTCACTTTACTGCCAAAGCTACTATTTCTGCGTTTAGGACACACCCTTTTAGAGTTTACTCTTTTAAATAGGCATTGCTTTTGAGTCACTTTTTAAAAATGCAGCTTGTATCAGCTTTTTAAGGATGAATTCTCTACCGAACATCAACAGGTAAAGTTTAAGCTCACTATAATAAATTACAAGTTTTATAAATTGTAAATAAAGATTATTACAGTATGTTTAAATAGTATTTCAGTATTACTACTTAGTTTATTCATTATTTATGAAATTTACTAGCAATTTCTGAGTGAAAATTGTTTCCAAGTAAATCCTACACCATTTGTTTTCATGCCTGTTTAGCATAAGCCCATTAGTCACACAAAAAATGCACCTTCCTTAAATGGCAACCATTCAATATTCATCTGGCAAAAGCAAGCAACATAATCAGTAGTGAAGCACTACTGCTACTATCTGCCCATTGCTGTTATCCATTTAGGTGTCAGTACAACACAGCATTCCCTGTAGTGTTTTGCCCGCACTTTACCTCCTGCACCTCTGCTGAATCTAAATCCTAGCTATTGACGGAAAACCCATGAAAGTCACTTGTGGACGTGTCATTTGCTTTTGTCCAACAATCCACAAGGTACCACCGTCCTCTCCCTCAGCCGGTGCTGTATTTGCACAAAGGAAAGAATAGTCCTTCTCTGTACACATCCTTTGTTGTCTTTTAACAATACTTCTGCCCACACGGCTATTTTCTGCCCTGCTGGGGAAGAGTAGCAATAATGCTGGGGTAGAGCAGGCCACCAGCGTGGAGAAAGCATAGGGTAATTATATTGATGAAGATAATTATGACTTATTGTTACATGCAAAAATACCCTCACAGATCATTTCCCTCCTTTTTCTGGTGAATAATCTAATCATTTGATCCTTCCTAAAAGGCGGTGAATCATATTATACAGTGTATGTAGCAAATGTCCATATTTTTCAAAAGGTAATTCATTCTTTTTATGAAAGAAGAGGGATTAATGTGTACTGTATATAAATCACAAATAAGTAAATATGGAATTGTTTGTTAATTTTCACCTGTTTATCAGATTGATTTGTACCAAAATATTGACCCTTAAACAGACTATCAACCCACCATTGATATGATCTCATAGCAAATCATTAACATCCCAGGCACATTACAGTAATGGATATGTTTAGCCACTTATTTATCGTTCAGCAAAGGTCAAAATAAATGAAACCCAATTAGAAGGTAATCTTGACAATCTAATATGGATCAAACCGCTGTAAATATAAAGATAATGATTAATCAATAACACTGATATGTATCTGACTCTGGGGTGCAGTAATTTTCCCATAAACTGTAGAGGTATTTAAATCCCTGCAGTTGAGAAAAACAAAGGACAACCATGTGGCTTTATATTCTTCTCTAGATTTCTATAGCATGTGTTAGATGGTATTTAGAACCAAATACTTTTTAGTTTTTGTCTGACCATGGGCATCCCACCTCCAATTTCTCAGATACCTTCCAATGTGTTGGCCTCGTCCACACTGTTGGCAATGTATTTAATTAGTCACCTGCAGATAGCAAGCCTCTTGGCCATGGAAGTATGTCTGAGCAAATTTGAACTAGCTGAAAACACCTGGTCCACTGGTCTTGCCAGCTGCTGAAAAAATCCAAAATTTTCCTGCCACGACATGACTATATATGTTATTCCAGCATGCTTTGCTTTGTGAATGTGAACTGGCAGTGGAGTTTATCATTGTGCTTGGATACCTTGCATTTGATCATGCTCATTCTCAGTTGGCGTCTGTTAAATGTTTGTAAATGTAAGAACGTGAGTCCAAACAACAGGATTTTCCACACTGTAATGCGGAGCACCCTGCTGAACTTCCCGCCTTCACCATCTGTTTTCAGTTTGTTTTGCGCTATTTAATCTGTGAAAATCTCTCTAATATTTACATTGCGTGTTTGGAGAGTTGGTTTTACATGATTAATCTGTGCTAAAACTGTGTTTTGGATATTATCCAACTATTTTTCATTGGAGTATATTGAATGTGTATAATTGAACTAAATGGATAAATGGCTACTGTTAAATGGATACTGTCCTTTCTAATGTGCAAATTCTTTACTTTTTTTCAGTTTAACAAAGGTTTAACAAAGCTTTTTTAATATTTTTTTTTAATATTTGAAAATATTGTCTGCAAAATCAAAGTAATGTCAAGCAGGAAAAGAAAAACATAAAACAGGAAATGATATCATAGCGAGGACCTTCATGACTTTGTGTCTTGATCAATAAGTCTCTTAAAATATAAAATAATGTGTCCTTTTATGACAAGGCAATTATATTTAATCACCAATCTGATACCCTGGTGTGTGTTCACGGTGTGTGTGTGTGTGTTCACTGCTGTGTGTGTGCACTTTGGATGGTTTTTCTTTATCAAATACTCTGAAGATTGTGTCAAAAATACAATTAGCAGTGCTGCATTAGAATTGCTGTTCTTAACAAATGAAAAGCCCTTGAGTTTAGTGAGGGTTGTAGATTATGTAGATTCTGTTTACAGCTCTACATACAGGAGGTAAGATGGTATGTTTCTGTCTGTCACATCACCTGATATAACAGAGTCCCATTGGACAATCTGGTCTGACACATCCTCATAAAAAGGAAAGAGTTCCCCCTCTGGGGCACCTGTAGGCAGGGTTCGAAATGAAGCGAATGCTATGATCGATGGCTGTTTATTTTCTTCCTCATTTCAGGAAGCGAGCTGATGGTTTTTACAGGTCCCCCTTATAATAATTATCTAGTGCGCGCTTTGCTCACTCTTCTCTTGTAAATATCTGTCATGTGCGACAAAGGGGTTTGTTTTACAACCCTTATCTACAGTCGATCTAGCTTATCCAACTGAACACGCCAGCATTCCGGGCGATTAGGCCAGAACAAACTAAGGTACTGCTCCCAAATGACGAGGAGCTCATTGAATTTGTAATTGAAGAGTAATTTGGCTCATGTTCAAATAATCACAATCACAAGTATTACATATATGGTGGGTTGTTGTTTGTTAAGGTGATTGTGAACAACCAGCACACACAAGGAGACAGAACTCGGTCCCTTAGGGGTGATACATGTCACTATCCGGATCATGGTAGCGTGGTGTGGGTGACTTGTCTTTACACTAGCCCTGTATTCACATTATTCTGACCCTGCATATTGATTGCCTTAAGCACTTCCTGTGACTTTGAGCAAGGAACTAATCTGGCAGGCTGTGGCATATGCTCTAATTGGCCTGGGTACAGAATTTGGTTTGAGCAAACTTCGATGATTCCTCGTTGTGATTGTGACTCATTAAATATTAAATGAACAGAGTTCTCTACCTTACCCAATTATTTTAATTTGTCTGGTCGCAGATGCCTTTAAATAGACCCAAATTCATTATCCATCAGCTTAGACAGGGATGGATGGGTGGGTGGATGTAGACAGACAGACAGACAGACAGATAGCATACCGATGTGTTGGGTATAACGAGCTGGATTCAGGTGGGGTTCAAAATGGGCTGCTTTCTTTAGCTGCAAGATATCACCGCGGCAGTAAGCGCCACGCGCAGTTCGTGGTCGTGAAACCCAACCACACCGAATGGGTGGAGAGCAGTGGCTGGAACAAGCCGCAACAGCGGCAGAGGAGACGGAGCTGGAGGGGCAGCTCGCTAATCCGAGCGTGAGGCTGAGAAGCCCAACAACGAGACTGCGGAGTCCCAGGTTAGGCGGATGCCGGAGGTAGCCCACGGTTCCTGAACGCACAGAGAGGTGCGGAACACAATAACAGACTGCTACGAGCACTGGAGCCTGGGCGAGACAAGACAGAACTGGTGAGCGATAATACACGGACAGTCAGAGCGAGGGAATAATCACAACAATCTGACAAAAGACAGAGAAACCCGAGGAGGTATAAGGGGAAGCTAATGAGATGACCAGACCCAGGTGTGAAACATGGAGGGCGGGGACAACGATCATGCTGACATACTCACGTGGCGAGCTGTCAAAACAAGCCACACGCAACACACAAACACAGAGACAAGAGCTGAGCAGGACCCGAGACTCCGACGCAGTACTTCCCCCTCTACCCGAGCGCCCCCAGGCTCTCCCCAGGACTCAGCCACCTTTTTCGCCGACGAAGTCCTCGATCACGAACGGTCCAAAATGTCCCTGGGACGCACCCAGCATCCTCTCTCTGTGTGCTCCTACGGACCATAACCTCCTCCCATTACCCGAGATATAACTGAAACCCTCTTCCACGGCGTCGGCTCGTCGTGTGTAGTTCAATCTCCTAACCCGTATAGGTAGGGGAGGCATCCACAAACGAGGAGGTGGGGGGCGTGGAAGAGCGCCGGCAGGGTTAAGGGGAGAAGTGCAAAACACAGAGTTTAACCCTAGCCGACCACGAAACACAGTTTAACCCTACCAAGACCAGAGGGAGCTTTGAGCCTGAATCGCCACCGGATAACCCACCTTGGTGTCAAATCGCGGTATCGGCCCCTATGATCTTGTCGCACAGCTACGAGCGGTGGCCTCGTCGGAGTGAGGCAGATCCTTGGTAGAAGCCATACACCTTTTACCGCACCATAGCGTTGGAGGAGAGGCCCGCTGACGATCGCTGCTGCTTGGTTCGTCCGAGGTTTTCGGTCCAACCCCCCTGCGCACTTTTACTCCCAGGTGCGGAACTGCAGCTGCTGAACGAAGCCAGGTGTGCGCGACACGTCTGGGACCGTGTGGCAGTGCATAACGCAGAGACATCAACCTGTGACACATATATGAACAAGAGGGGTTTATAGTCACCACAGGGAGCTCATTCCTCGGCAACATACCTGAAGCCGCCACTGGAAGGGTGTTACACGCGTATTCTATCCAGGAGAGCTGTTGGCACCAGGAACTCGGATTGTTGGATGTCAGACAGCGGAGCATTCTTCCAAGATCCTGGTTGGCCCGCTCGCATTGCCCATTGGTCTGAGGATGAAAACCGGAAGATAGACTCGCAGAGGCCCCGATCTGTCTACAAAATTTTTTCCAAAACCGGGAGGTGAACTGAGGACCCCTATCTGAAACTACATCAACCGGCAATCCATGGAGCCGGAACACATGATCCACCATTGCGTTTGCTGGACAGAGGTTCTTCCCGGTAGTCGCGAAGGTACTGCAATTTGGCAGGGGTGAATGATCATGAACCACGCCTTAAGACGAAAAAGCGCATCCAACCACAGTGAGACCACAGTGGTTTGTTTACCCTTCGATGGGGAGCCCAGAGACATCAATCATGGGTGCGATCCATATGACACATAGGGATCCGGGACGCAGGACTCATGGTTACGCTGAAGCAGACCATGGAGGGTGCGATTCACAATCGATAGGGGGGCCGGGCTTACATTGGGCGCATGTGGGGCAGGTCAACACAAACTGTCTGACATCTGCGGCCATTGTGGGCCACCAGAAGCGTTGACGGATGGCAACCAACGTTCTCCAAATCCCAGGATGGCAAACCAGCCTGGACGCATGACCCCACTGAAGGACCTCGGGGCGCAACACAGCCAGCACCGGCAACCTGCCCGCCGGGCACCTCCATGGCACTTGCACCCCTCGACCGGCCTCCTCTACATGCCGCTCGATACCCCAAGAAAGAGACCCCCGACCACCACCCCTTCAGGAAGGATGGCTTCGGCCGTAAGCTCCCCCTCCGGAGCCCCGAACAGGCGCGAGAGAGCGTCGGGCTTAATGTTTTTGGACCCAGGCCGGTACGAGAGGGTGAAGTTGAACCAGCCAAAGAAAAGTGCCCAGCAGGCCCTTGGTAAGACTCGAGCTCAGCCTCTTGGCCGAACGGATATATTCAAGATTCTTGGGATCTGTCCAGACCAAGAAGGGCTGTGCTGACCCCTCCAACCAGTGACGCCACTCCCCCAAGGCCAGTCTTACCGCCAACAGTTCTCTATTGCCAATGTCATAGTTACGTTCTGCAGGGCTGAGACGGCGAGAGAAGAACGCACACGGGTGCACCTTCCCGTCGCGGAGGGATCGCTGCGACAGAGCTGCGCCAACCCCGACGTCCGAGGCGTCAACCTCGACAATGAACTGGGACTCAGGATCTGGAACTAACAGAACAGGTGCAGAGACAAAACGGGACTTTAAGGTATCAAGTGCTACCTGAGCATCCTGGTTCCACCTGAAGGACACATTGGTGGAGGTTAATGCCGTGAGCGGAGCTGCGATCTGACCAAAATTCCTGATGTATCGCCGATAGAAGTTGGCAAAACCCAGGAAATGCTGCAGGGCCTTACGGGAGTCGGGGACTGGCCACTTGGCGACAGTCTCTATCTTAGCTGGGTCTGGTTTAATCCCCCTGGTAGAGATGATATGGCCAAGGAACGTAACCGACTCGGCGTGGAATTCGCACTTCTCCGCCTTGACGAACAACTGGTTCTCTAATAGGCGCTGGAGGACCCGTCTAACGTGCTGGGTGTGTAGGTGGAGGGAAGGGGAGAAAATCAGAATATCATCCAAATACAAAAAGACAAACTGATTGATCATGTCACCCAGAACGCTATTGCCGAGACCCTGAAAAACGGCCGGAGCATTGGTCAGACCAAACGGAAGAACCCGATACTCGTAGTGTCCCGAGGGGGTGTTGAATGCCGTCTTCCACTCATCCCCCTCCCGCATGCGCACCAGATGGTAGGCGTTGTGGAGGTCTAATTTGGTGAAGACCTGAGCTCCCTGCAATAATTCAAAAGCAGAAGACATTAGAGGTAGGGGGTAACTGTTCTTTACCGTATTGTCATTCAAACCTCTGTAATCGATACAAGGGCGTAGGGAGCCGTCCTTCTTCTGAACGAAGAAAAACCCCGCCCCAGCGGGAGAGGAGGAATGGCGAATGAGCCCCGCCTGTAGTGAATCACGGATATACCTGTCCATGGCCTCTCTTTCAGGACCGGAAAGGGAATATAAACGACCCTTAGGTGGAGAAGTGCCCGGGAGAAGGTCTATGGCACAGTCGTAGGGGCGATGCGGAGGTAGAGAGGTGGCCCGGGACTTACTGAAAACCGCATGGAGATCGCAGTACTCCGCCGGGATGCCGGTCAAGTCAGCCGGATCCACCTGCGGAACGCAAGATACAGAGACAGCAGGAAAAGCAGCACCCAAACATGACACATGACAAGACTGACTCCAGGTTAAAATAGAGTTATTGACCCAATCGATCTGTGGGTTGTGTCTCCGTAACCACGGATGTCCTAAAATTAACGGGGCCCTAGGGGAGTCAATAATTAACAGTTCGATCTGCTCACAGTGGTTACCAGAGAGGGAAAGGCTTACACCAGGGGTGACGTGCGTGATGGTAGTGAGGGGATTGCCTGATAATGACCACGCCGTAATGGGCTTCTCCAGGGGAGTGGTCGGAATCCCCCACTTGTGAGCAGAGGCGGAATCCAGGAAATTCCCCTCAGCCCCCGAGTCCAGAAGGGCGTGGCCAGTGTGTGAACCTCTCTGGAAGGAGAGTCGAAAGGGCAGCTGAGTGCGCGTAACTGGAGAGCATGAACAGGGAAAGGCGTCCACCAGGACTCTCTGCTTCACTGGTGGGCCCTGACTTTTACCGGGCACCGGAGGACAAAGTGGCCGGCCTTGCCGCAGTACAGACATAATCCCTGAGCTAAACGCTCCTGTCTCTACTGCGGCGTAAGCCGGAGACGACCCATTTGCATGGGCTCCACATCGGCTGCCAGTGAACTCGCCGCATCGACTGACGCGGACTCCAGGTGGCGCCACGGAGTAATGGATTGACGGCGTTGCCGGCGGCGGTTGAGGCAACCCTCCACGCGGAGCGCGAGATTGATCAAACTGTCCAGCTCTCGAGGAAGGTCCACCGCCGCTAATTCGTCAGCGATTACCTCATCCAGTCCCTCGAGAAATCGCGCTCACAGCGCGCCTTCATTCCAGCCGCAAGCCGCCGCTAGAGTCTGAAACTGTTTGGCATAGTTGGTGACTGAGCATCTCCTCTGAGACAACCGAGACAGCTGAGCTGCCGCCTCATCAACCTGAGCTGACCGGCCGAACAGCTTCGCCATCTCCTGGCAAAAATCCGCGAAAGTAGCACAGCAGGGAGCCCGCAATCTCCATATGGCAATTCCCCATTTGCGGGCGCGACCCGAGAGGAGAGTGAGTACGTATGCCACCTTAGCCTCCTCTGTGGCACAACGTCGAGGCTGCAGTGAAAACACCAGCGAACACTGGGAGAGAAAGGCTTAGCAGGCATTAGGATCGCCATCATAAACCGGTGGATTGTTGGCATGAGGTTCAGGGTCCAGAGAGATACCAGCGCGGAGGACGGGACCCCGGTTAGCCGCCTCCCGCTTACACTATGAACATTGCGCAAAAAAAAAAACAACAAAAGGGAAACCAGAAACCAAAAGGAAAAAAGCAGCTCTCGATGCTAGTAGGAGGACTCCGCGACCCGGGCATCTTTATGGGCTCCCGACCTCTTTCGCTGTGGTGTTGTCGTCTGGGTGGCGTGCCTGCCCACAGCAAAACTCCTGCTTGCACGAGAGCAGCACCGCTACGTAGGATCCCGCGTCCCGCTGATCCATCCTTTTGGTCAGTTCGGTCTGTTAGGGTTATAATGATGCTGGATTCAGGTGCTGGTTCAACAGAGGCTTTATTGTACAGAGAATTCACTGCGGGCAATGAGCGCCTTCGCGGACAGTTCTTGTGGACGTGGAATCCCCAACCACACCGATGGTTGGATAGCAGTGGCTGGAACAAGCCGCAACAGTGGCAGAGGAGACGGAGCCGGAGGGGCAGTCCGTTAATCCGAGCGAGAGGCTGAGAAGCCCAACAACGAGACCGCGGAGTCCCAGGTTAGGCGGATGCCGGAGGTAGCCCACGGTTCCTGAACGCACAGAGAGGTGCGGGACACAAAACAGACTGCTACGAGCACTGGAGCCTGGACAAGACAAGACAGAACTGGGGAGCGATAATACACGGACAGTCAGAGCAAAGGAATAATCACAACAAACTGACAACATACAGAGTCACAACAAAGAGGATGCTATAAGAGGGAAGCTAATGAGATGACCCAAACCAGTGGGAAACAAGGAGGGCGGGGGACGACGTCATCTGCTGACATGCCGTCAACGCTGGCGAGCTGCACAAACTGACCAGCGCTCACGCCAACACACAAACACATAGACAGGTGATCAGACCCGAGACCCACACAGATGGATGGATAATTAACATATGTAGTAATGTAGATATACGTATTTTTAATCGGTAGCAACGAGGTCTTGATGTCTAGGCTCGGCGGGTTCACGAAGGTTCTTTATTGGTTGGCTGAGAGATCACTCTGTGGGGACGGGCTATATAGCACAGCTACACTCTGGACCACGATTCGAAAATTGTTGGCTGTCGTAGTGGAACCTCTCGCGCCAATCACGAGCAAATTCCGATGGTTAGTGTGAGCGAGGTTTTGGCTGTGGAACACTTGCACGGAACCGCGGCGAGACTAGACGCGGAAGCTCGGATGGGCGGACCCAGTTAATGCCGACAGCGAGAGGCTGAGAGTCCCAACAACGAGCTCCTGCGGAGTTCCCAGGTTACGCGGTATGTCCGGAGTTTAGCCCACGGTTCCTGACACGCAACCAGAGAGGTGCCCGGACAATCAAACACCAGAATCTTGCTACTAGGTCAGTCATGGAGCTGGACTAGACAAGACCACGTCCACATGGTGCAGGCGATATACAGGACAGACAGAGTCAGAGTGAAATAATCACACGAATGACAACATACAGTCAAACAGCGACGAGAGCTATACCGGCAAGCTAAGTGGAGACGAGTGAATGACTCAAGGACCCAAAGCGTTTAATACGCAGGTAGGGCGGTTTGGACAACAGACATCATTGGTACTGACTGGCGTCACATGTTGGACGAGCTTGTTCAAACCAACTTTCACGCACACACACAAATCACAGAGAAAGGTCGCAGACCCGAGACCCGACAGATATATGCAGAGATGGATAGATGCATAGAGGTAAATAGATGGATAGATATATGGATGGATAGACAACTATATGGGATATCACTAGAATGGCTATGTGTATTATAGCAGGGATATTTTAGAGATAAGAGACGTCCAGAGAATCAGAGAAAGTGTAGGGTTGAAAATGATCAAAGACTTCTGCTTCTGCTGATTGGTCAGTTTGAATATCTCACATTTGGGTTTTAGTCACATGGTCAAGGAAGGGATAAAATAAGGCTGTAACTGTTGCTCTGGCTCTTTCCTTTGCTACCTCTTTTCTTTGATTTCTCTTTCTTCGCTGTGGCCCTCTTCTTGGGGCTCTGCTCTCTCTCCCTCTTTCTTTCTTTCTTTCTTTCTTTCTTTCTTTCTTTCTTTCTTTCTCTCTTAGGTAATTTTTTACATACATGCTGGGTACAATTAACTGTTTATGTTATATCATCCTTCATCTTTTGTCAAATGCAAGTAAAATTTGGCTTGGCAAGTAAATAAAACACTGCCAGTGGACAGAAACTTTATTAAGAACTGCAGCATAAATCGAATTGTAAGAGCAATAGTAAAGATAGAATACTGCTTGCATTAAGCCACCAAAATAAAAATACACGGAACAAATTAATTTAGCATTTTTTTGTGACTGAAAGAATTTTACAGAGAGAAGTTCATTCATTTCAAGGAACATTATGAAGAACTAACAGCTAAACAATTCCATTGTCATAGGGAGAAAAACATATTCTGTATATTTATTAAAATTGTAGCAAAATAAAACAATTTTTGAACATTTTTAATTGTAATAATAATTAATACAAATTTTCTCAGTTTGCTTGCCATGGCAGTTGTGAGACAAAGTGAATTCTGATGTTTGTGCGACAGCACGTCAGTTCAGTACTTGGCCTTCATTCCACATGGAAACCCTCTGAGGAACTGGATTCAGGCTGCTCGAAATCCACAATTAACAACATGCTTTTTGCTGTCAAGGTGTCTGAAAGCTCACCTCAATTTCAAGCCTTTTCTTAAACAAGCTGTGTTCATTACCGTATCATCCACAGCAGACTTGTGTCTGCTTTATCTCTCTGACGCAGTGTCTCTGGATGCCCTCCAAGGAATCTTCCCCCACACTGAGATACGCTTTACAGTACCTCTAGCTCGTGCGTGTGAGCTTTTTTTGTCACACTATAAGCCTTGTTTTTTTATGGTGTGGCACAGTAAAACGAGTCTCGGTATTTGCTCTGCAGCAGCGTAGCAGATCTAGTCCACCAAACCTAAAAAACAAAACGGACAACATATAGTTGCGGGTTTTATTACTGACTTCCCAGGCGGGAGGACACGTTCTGGCTGTAGTTTGGAGATCGGTTCTCGACAGGGAAATTCTGATAATCTCCGGACTCAGCGTCCATGCCGCCGCCATTCATTCGACCGGGAGAAGATCTTATCGATGCGCTTTTTTTAAAAATCTCGCAAACCCTGATTACTACAACACTGATGAAGCAGCGACCCCCTGGCATGAGGGGAACAGGCAAGCTGGAATCAGTCAAACATGGATGTCTTTTAGCCATCGATTTTCTGCTCCTTTGCTCCCTGTTTCTCTCTGGAGGGACAGAAACGGGGCCCCGTGACCATTGTCCTAACTGAAGCTGTTCACCGGGTCCACTCCTTCCCATGCCTCTCTTAGGCTTGAGTAACTGGAGCGTTCCCAACGTTGGCAGCAGATTGACGGCCGCACATTGCAGAAAAGCAAATTGCACAATCAAGATGTTTTTTGTTAAAGGAATAGTTCACGCCCTACTCCCTTTTAATAAATAATGGATATGTATATATATAATTATATATATATAATGATATATATATATTGGACGGACGCGGAGAGTGAGAGAGAGAGAGAGTTTAACTATGGAGAGGTACACTCCAACAACAAAAATTACAAAAAAATCGAATAAATATATACAAATTTTTTGTCTCAATGTCCTATATGATATATAATGTTTATATGATAATATGTAGTAAAAAATCATACTAAAAAGTGAAGTGACATGTGGCCAGGTATGGTGATCCATACTCGGAATTAGTGCTCGGCATTTACCCATCCAAAGTGCACACACACAGTCAAGTTCCACACAACCCCAAGGAGCAGTGGCATGGCCATTGTTACTGGTCTGGCGCCCGGGGAGCAGTTGTGGGTTCAGTGCCTTGCTCAAGGGCACATCAGTCGTGTTATTGAAGGTGGGAGAGAGCACTGTACGTTCACTCCCCCCATCTACAATCCCTGCCTGTATGAGACTCGAACCCACAACCTTTAGGTTACATGAGTCCGACTCTCTAACCATGAGGCCACGACTTCCATCTAAATGCTAATGTATATATAAATGCTATTATTAATAATAGCATATAAATGCTATTATTCGTATTACTATTATTTATCATTATTTTTATCACTATTATTAATTTTTTTTTAATTTTACTAACCATTTATATTGTAACTCATGTCAAACATTTGTTTTCCAACTGCTTTCCTGTGGCTGGTGGCTAAATTTAAAAACGTAAAAAAAATAATATGCATTCCTACCTCTGACAGCTTTGCGCGTCGCACTCTGTTTACCAGTTTAATTATATTCTTAGTCATGCCCGTGACCATTCGGCCCCCTCATTTTCATCATTAGTGACATATTTGTGGAGTTTCAAAGTACTGTTGAATTTTTTGTAGCACGTTCACGAGTTCCTCTGGTTGGGACACAAAATTCTTAAGAGTCTACCACTGTACTTAAACTTTATATAATTTTGTGAGTGCTGTGTACTATGTCGTGACAAAAATTGTAGTTAGTACCATAATATATTATGTTACACATTTTAGGTAACATAATCAGACAAATGTTTTATTACTTTTAGATTACTTTTTGACCTAACTTGTTTATCACATTGATTTAAATCATTTAAAATCTTGTACCATATTGATGTAAAAATACAAAGAGTAAGAAAATATATTCCATTCATTGTAATTAACAACATGAGGTGCATTAAACATTAAATAACATTACATCAAGGTTTCACAAACTAGGGTTCGTAAAGGAACTAAGTTTAATGAGTTTAATGAAAAGCTAATAATTAAAAAAATCATAATGTTAAATTAAAATAAATCATTTTAAAATAAAACACTAACAAAACGAAATCATTTATTTGTTTACCTGCATGTCATGTGATTATTAACCAACGTCAGAGAACCGTGAGCATGCAAATGTGATTTAATTATTAAATATTTATTTTTAAATCTCAGGGGTACTTAAAGTAAATATATTAGGTGAAAGAGGTTCAGCTGAAAAAAAAGTTTGGGAATCCCTGCATTACATGTAAATAAGAAATAGCGTGAATTTGTGAATTTTAATGTGTTTGAAAGACAAAAGCCTTCCAAAGACATAGTAATAAAGGATTAAATAACCTATAATTAATGTGTTCATCAGTAGTTGATGCAATGTTGAAACACATCTTATACCTGAACTAATTTTTGTAAATCCAGTGGTCAAATGCTATGTGGACAATAGACTTTCTGAATGTATGAATAATTTATTGCTATTGTGTGAACAATATGTAATCATGTAATCCATAAAAAAAGTAACTGTAGTCTGAATACGAGTATTTTAAAATGTAATTTAACCCAATTACTAGTACTTCATTTTTTGGAATCTGATTACGTAATCCAGATTACATGTAATCAATTACTACCCAGCTCTGTGTGTGCATATATATTGATTTTAAAGTCACTCATTGCTGGAAAAGTTTAAAACTATTGTTTTAAATGCTGCTTGATTTGACAGGTGAGTGGGTGGTAAGTTGTCACATGGTTTCATGTTTAGGACAGACTGATGACAATATCAGGTGTAAACTGTACAATTGTGAAATGATATGTGCATATATTTATGCTAAAACATTTTAATTAGACCACCAGGCACAGAGACAGAATATGTAATCAAATAAATAAGTCACGGGACTAATTTATGGAAATTACTGTTCACAGACAAATGAGAGTGGTACCATGTAATTACCCAGAGGCAGGTGATCAGTATTTGCCAACAGATGATCCAATAAAGAAGAAATCACTGTTCACATACAGTACAATGGTCGCTAAAGGTGCGAGTCCCTGAATGACCGTCTTTGTTTACGAATGAAACAGTCTTTTCTTTCTCTATTGACAGTGTGTAGGAGACAGGAAAAATGTGAATGTGTCTTGCCAGCTCCCAAACCAGCCATAAAACTTATTGTTTTAGGTAATAATCAGCACTGCACTTTAGCGCCAGCAATTTCCGTAAAGCACAATGAGAGGCTCTGATGTGCCTGAGTACAAATAGAACTTACTTGATTGGGCTTGACTGATGGAGCGCAATATGGGAATAAATCTCAGAGACAATGTCTCAAACCTCACTGTGGGAGGCCTGCGAGAGTTGTGCTGTCAGCATCTCTGAGTGATGTAAGGGAAACAGGTCAATAATTTAGCTCACAGGATCATTTAAGATTTTAAAGGGAACTCCACCATTAATATGTAAGGGAATTAGGACAGAATCACTGTTTTACGGCGGATCACTGAGACGGCCAGCGATTCAGTGAACGAGCCGTATGACATCAATTCTGCAATGGATATCTATATCCAAAATATAGTGAAAACACTATTAATTAGCACAGTAACAAGATCGGCAGATTAAGACATTAACTTGTGAGCACAAACACCAATAATACTTCTCGTTCAATATACGTAGAGGCTTATTGGTAATAAATCTCAGACCGTCTAAACTACTCTAACACACGCATTCCACCAATTTGCAAAGAGAGGCATAGCAGGGGGGGGGTCGGAGGGGGGGGGGGGGGCGGGGGGGGGGGGGGGGGGGGGGGGGGGGGGGGGGGGGGGTGGGGGGGGGGGGGTGATGAAATAATTAATAGAATGAAATAGAACTCCCATTACAGCCTAAGTTCCATTGTATAGATCTGAACAACCATCAATCACTTAATTAACCCTCTCACTGAGTTCCTCAATGAGGTTAAAATATATATTAAATGCACCAGTTCAGCTAGAATCTGGAGTACTTGCGTTTCTGTGTTGTGGGGTTCCCTTTATTGTCCCTGGTTGTCGAAAGGGGGGGTTTCCCGAGGTTGCTGATTGGCTGGAGGTTCAGTCTTGGGAAGCCCGTGATTGGGCGTTGGCTGGCGACGCGTAGCTGTGGTCTGCAGTTGAAGTTTAGACAGCACTCTTCTGGGAGATGCGGCGTTAGGCAAACTTAACTCAGAAGAACACGAAACTCTCAACGGAAAATGAAATAAACTAAAGAAATAGAAATAGGAGTAAAGTTTGATGAGACCAGGTGGCGTTTCTCCTCATGGTTTCGGAGGAGCTGGCGTGTAAGCCAGAGCACACTCAAAGAGCACTAAAAAGCATGACAGGTGCTGCTGAAAAAGCAGAAAAAAAACAAGTTTTGATGGTGTCCTGAGTATGTAACCCGCAGCGTGTTTTACCACCCCAAATTGTGTTTTGCCAATTAGATGTTTTTGTGCCCGTGGCGTTGGTATATCTCCACTCCTCCCCATTCATAATCAACTGTTATCTCATCATTCACATGATCTGCGTTTTTCCCGCTCTTGTAGAGTATACATTTTGGACATGATTTCTTGTAATAAGAATATGATACATTTGACAACTAATTTATTGGGAGAAATGTTTCAAGCAAGAAGTTTCAAACACACACATACTAAACATGAGTAGCAATTCTTAAACTATTCAATAGTTATTCAAAATACATTCACAATAAATGATTAAGGCATGATGGTTAAACATGTGGGTTAGATACATGATATGGGGTTAGATATATAGCAAAGGTTAGTTGCTCGAGTCCTTTAGTGTCATTTAGGTGACATGGTCGAAAGCAGTTTCGCGTGCCATCTGTGACTGTATAAGACCAGAGATTAGAGTATCTCTCCATAACAGAATTTCGGTCGTGTTTCCTGGTCTCTGTGAATGTGGAGGGAAAAGTCGCCATCCTCGAAGTCTTGTGATCACTGTCCACATGTTATCCTGTGGCGGTCACGCTGTGCTCTCTTTTGACCATTATTCTTTATAACTTGCCCCAAAATTTTACAATCTCCGTGGACTTGTCAATGTGTTCTTTTGTGTTTATGTTGAAAACTGTTCTGTGACAGGGACTTAGGTTTAGGCTTGCTTCAGAGAGGCCGGGGTCTGATTTATGACATCCTGTTGTCTTGGCCTCTGTGGAATTTTTGTGACTCCTCGTGCCTCAACTCGGTTTTGACCAAATCTTAGATTGTCTGATTCGGTCTGATATCCTACAGTGATGCGCATGAAACGGAGAGATGTATATGGGTTCCATTAGGAATGTTTCAAGAGCCCTGCAAACACTTTACAGTGACGCTAGTCGGCATTCAACAACAGATGAATTATCAATTACATCCCTAGACATTTCACATGAGAACGCATCTTGATATTCTGGAGAGAGCCATTTAAAATGTACACACGTTGTCTTCAGAGAAGTTCACTTAGGCTGCACTGGATGTTTTCACAAGCATCTGAGGGGTTTGTTGTTTATCCTGTAGCTGAAGCATTTTAAGGTACATTTTTCTAAAAGGACAATTGCCCTAGAGCAACCTGGAATAAAGTGCTTTACTGAAGGCCAAAATGATAAGAGCATACTAAGATTTGAAGATGCAACCTTTGTGCTTAGATCCTTGAAGGTGACGTGTGTTTTTTTATTTTATTTTTTAGAACAGTTTACCCAAAATTAATATTCTGTCATATTTTAACAAAAGGAATTGGAAACCTCTTTTGAAAACAATCAATATTTTTTGCTGTTCCATTTGGTGCCACTAGAGGTGCAGAAATTACACACATGTAAAAAATAAAATAAATAGATACTAATAAGTCCTTCATTTTTACTCCAGTATTTTTTCGCGTGTCTTTCCATACAATTCTAATAAAAAAAAACATTCTTTAATCCACTATACCATTTGAACTTATCTGAAGCACCAAAATCGGTGTATAGATCCTTTATAGTTCTCTGAAACGAACTGATGCAAAACATTGAATTTGAGGCGTTTTCGCTCTAAAACAGAAATAAATTGTCTTCCCCCTTGATTTGTTTATATTTCGTGTTTCCTGGTTTTCAGTATTTTTGAGTCTTGTTTTAAGCATAAACTCACATAATTTCAATACTTAAAAAAAAAAATACTTCTTAGTATGAGTTGAGAATGATTATTTAGATATTTATTACTGAAAATTAGATATTTGTACTGAAAAACAAGAAACAATACATACAAATAAGAAAGAAAATAAGTGTTTGCAGTTCAACTTTGACCACTATATTAATGCGACTTCTCCACATTAGCAATCAACAGTTTTATACTAACATACCAAATATGTGACTATCAACACAAGACGTAAAATGTGAACAAAGAACATTTGCATTCACACACTGTAGTTCATTACAGTCTATCAAGCATTTATAAACTCACTTTCTCTCTGTCACTGATGTTGTATTAAAGTGTTTGATGCAATTAAGGAGTATTTTTTATTTCTGGCTCATAGATCCGAGGCACAAAAGGCAATAAAGCATCTATTATGAATATCCAATTCAGGAATACGATTGCTATCTATTCTCAATCAAAATTTTGTACTTGCCAATAAAGAAATAAAGTGACAGTCTACTAGTTAAAGGAACAGTTCACTTTCTCCTTCACCTTTAATATTCACCTTCATGCCATTCCAAACCTGTATGACTTTCTTCTGCGGGTAACATAGTTAATGTATATTTATTTTTTACTATTTTTTTTGTCAATGGTGCCCAGTCACTGTTTAGAGTTTCACTATATATGAAAGTAAACAATGACCAAATTTTCATTTTGGGATGAGCTGTTCCTTTAAGATTTAGATTGTGATGTTTCCATGTTAAGGATCAGCAAAACTAATGTATCATCAGCACCAGTGATATAACATGGGTTCCCTCAAGGGATTGAAAAAATTTCCTTGACATCTGCTGTGACATTAGGGATATTAAATGTGCTGTAAGCAATATCTACATTATATATATTATAATATTCTACAGGCACTGTAGATCCAATCAAGATAAATGATGGAGAAGGTAATGTCTTAGCTCTGAATTGAATCATTAGAAATTGCTAGAAGGAGAAACCATACTAATTGTAGGGTGGGAATTCCACTTAGCTAAGTACTGTTGACTTGTAACAAATTATCATAATTTTCTTGCCAGTGAAGATATCTCTGAATAGTTGTTTGTTTGTTTCTTTGTTTTACTTGATCATGTATGATACTATTTAACCGTATGTCCGAAAGATGTTAAAAATCTGTCATGAAAAAACTGACATGAACAAACGACCTGTTGTTCTTGAAAGAGCTGCATTGTGTTCACCAAGGCTGCATTGATAAAAAAGATATTACTAGCAATACTATTGTGGAATATTATTACAATTGTTTTCAGTTTCAATATATTTATATTTTTTAACATTTTAAAATATAATTTATTCCTGTGTTACTGATTTTTCAGCAGCCATTACTCCAGTCTTCAGTGTTACATGATCCTTCAGAAATCATTCTAATATGCTGCTTTGGCACTTAAGAAAAAAAAAACTTAGGTAGTGTATATTTTATTATAATTATAAACATACTTGTGGCTGAAGCACGGAAATGCAGTGATTAGTATTTATTTGTTTGTTTGTTAATGTGCAGCACCCAAGTGGTGGAGATGCTTCAATGAGGTTGCAATGAGTGCAAAAAAAACAACAACAAAAAAACAACGAAAAAGCTCTCAACAAGATATCATGACACAAAATGTGTTCTAAATGGTCGAGAGCCACATTAAAGGGTTAATTATGCCATTAATCTAGTTTATGTGAAAAAAATAATCGTTTAATGACTCTGTCTCTGGCTTCAGCTCTGACCACCTTCGCACCGCAACATTTCAGTACACACAAAAGAGAAAGATATAGCAAAAAAAGAAAATGAGAGAGAAAAATTGTGTTTCTGTGTGCAGGGACAAAGCATACTCCAGATTGTTTTGAGGACGGCTAAGAAAAACAGCCATTTTGTTAAGAGAGGAGCGTTTTTGAGAGCGAGAACAGAATTGATTGAGAAGTTTAAAACGTTGCTCTTCGAAAAAGAACCACTCTGTAGAGCGGCCAGATTGCGGGTTAACTGGTCGTATGCAAGTGCAGTGCAGCTCGTACCGCAATGGCATTTGCAACTGTAATAATCAAGCAGCACTAAAGCGCTCCACTGTATTCGTCTGGCCCTTCCTCCACCTGCTGTTTGTAAATTCTGCCATGGCAAGCAGTGGTCACATTTGCATGAAATTGACTTGTTTAAATAACCATAAAACATTCATGCAAAAAAAAAAACGCTTCTGTTGTATCCGTACCATCACTCTCGCATTCATCTTGGAAGTCCATTAAAAATATCACATTATTCCTTCTGTGGGCACGTTGAGCGTGGCAGTGGTTGCAGATGATCTGAGGGATGAATATAAATCACTGAGGAATGGAGACGGACGGAGATGAAGAGTTTAGTGGATTCATTCCACCGTCCGTTTGCCACATCAGCCGTTTCTGCCAACTTTCGACATCCTTCTAAAGGCATAGACCCATCTGTGTACCAACCCCTCCCGCCATTTTTAGCCATGGAGGAGGTTTCTGTGTTCTACTGAAAGGAGGAACTGCCTTAAAACAGCTTCAAATTCAGTTCAAATGGTTATGGATGGAGAGTTTATTGAGTAGAGAATCGACTCCTGTCTTGTTGGAACTGTTAAATACATTTAAAGTGAATAGGCCCAGCATGGGAGGACCCATTACTTCTCTTGTTGTGTACATCTAGCTTGCAGTTATTGAAGGCCAGCCAGGTATTACCATGTGCAGCTGTGCTTTAATCAATCGAGAATCGAAGCTCAAGCTACTTGAAGTAGAAAACGGTCCCTGTGGTGCATCAATTTAGCTGGACCTTTGACTATGCTGCAGATAGTTAGGAACCACCCAGGAAGAGCTGTCTGAATGGCATGTAAAGTGATCAATCATAGTTTGTATTGTTCATGTTGTTTAGGGGTGGGGCAGTCTGAGATAGATTACGTTACAATAATAGACACAGTATGGCATGTATTAATATATAAAGGGCTGAATTTAGTAATGTTACCATTATACACTACTGTTTGGGGTCAGTAAGATTCTTTAAAATAAAAAAAATAAAAATAAAAAGCCTCATGCTCACCAAGGCTGCATTTTTTTTTATAAAAAAAAAATACAGTACCATTTTTTAAAATAATATTTCAATAAAAATAACTGTTTTCTATTTGAATATATTTAAAAATGTAATTTATTCCTCTGAGGGCAAAGCTGAATTTTCAGCAGTTATTACTCCAATCTTCATTGTCACATGATCCTTCAGAAAAAAAAAAATTCTGATTATTATCAATGTTGAAAACCTTTGTGTTGCCTCATATTTTTGTTGAAACCATTATTTTTAGGATTCTTTGACGAATAGAAAGTTCAAAGGAATAGCATTTATTTGAAATAGATTTTTGTTGCTACAGTGTACATTTATTTACTGTCACTTTTTATCAATTTATTGTGTCTTTGCTGAATAAAAGTATTAGTTACTTTAAAAAATAAATAAAGTGTATATTTTATTAATTTCCACAAAGATAAAGACAAAAAAGACAATAAAATACAAAAATTTTATTTTAAAAAGTAGAATAATATTTCCATAAAAATGCAAAAGTTGGATAATCTAGTTGTCTTGTTAAGCAATCTGAATGTCCTCATTTTTGTGATGACTAGTTTTATGCAGTGAACCATGGCTATTTGGTCTATTTTATATGTTGAAAAACTCTCAGTTGCCCTTTTGAAGGCCTGCACAGCTTGCTGTTAAGCAAAGAGAACATATCGGAAAGGTAGAAAATGTGAAAGGTGGTATTACAAAGCCTCGTCATGTGTCTTCTTCACAGAAAAAAGGACAAATTCCTGTAGGCCGTATCCAACAAGGCAGTGATGAAGACCCTGGTGAATTAGATTTAAAAAAAAAAAAATAGTGAAGTATTGCACCCTGTTTTTGTCTGACAGGAGAAAGGCAAAGTTTGCTCTGTTTGGAAAATCTCTCTAGAGGAGAGAAGCTAGGAAGTCAAGGTCTGCAAATCTGATCTGAGTGTGACATTAAAGTCAAACAAAGGCATTTTGAGAGAGGGGACATGAATGTGTCAGGCTCTGACTGCTGGAAAGTCTCTCCAGGATGGGTTTTGAAGTCTAATTCACCTCCCTGCACCAAAGCAGGATGAGAGATGAGTGGATAATGCTATTCCAAAACCCTGCACAAACCACTTGACATGACTCGCATATTGCTCAGATACTAAAAGAGCAATGGATTTGGGATATGATCATTAATAATTGTGTACAAGTTGTGTATTTATGTGCACAAAGGTTCTCGCACACAATTTTCACCCTGATTTAATGTTGATAAATCCATATCATTCTAAACGAGGGTGCACATGCCGCATGTAGTTAGGATGAAAATACACGGCCAAACCATATGCATGCAAGGACTTTCCACTCAACTGCTCCTGTACAGCCATTTGTCACTCTGTGCAAATGTGTCCCCGCGCTCTCGAATGAGATATCTGAGCAAAGCCAAGTCAAGTATGCCATTCTCAAAACCAGCTAACACTTGATCAACATACGCAGACCTAGACCATGGGTTTTTTAAAGTTTTGATGTCATGGTCCCACAAATATGATGATACCTCATACCATTCTTAAAACATAAAGAAAGCTATATATTTGATGTACCATTTATACAGTTTCTGCAGATTTATTGATGAGTTCTGATTCCTGTGTGAAATTTTTCCAAAGAAGCAGAATATATTTTCTTGTGCAGCAATCATAGTTGTTTTACCCCACCAATTCTGTCAGTATACAATGCTGGAGTAATAATGGAGTATGATAGTACAGCTGTCAAAGGCCTTAATTCTAGCATTTTCTAAACTGCTAGATGGCATATATATGTGTGTGGGTATATATATATGGATATATATAAAGCTCTCATTTTCAATAATGAGGATAAACTTAGAACGAGTGTACATCATCAGATCATCAGTTCCTCTGAAACGCTCTGTCCATCATTCCTCTGAGAATAAAGCAAATTCCTGTGCATCTGCTATCTAAATCTCATATTTTAAGCTTTGAATGCTGCTCAGGACAAACCTAACTAAAGGTGTAAAGAGTCACATTTGCTAAATTGGCTGAGTAATTATAACTTGTTTTTTGCTCTAAACCTATAAAACATCTCTTTGATAAACAGAATGCACAGACTCTGAGAATTGTTGAGCAGATTACATTTAATCTGTTGCTGTCATTGCTGTACAGCACATTATTCTTTAAGGTCAAGAAGTAAAAATACATATGCTCTGCGTGTTGCCCCAAGCATTCATCTTTTTTTGTTTCTTTTTTGTGTGTATCAGTGTAAAAATGACCACAAGCCGCGCCTCCATGTTGTTTGATTGTCAAGAATGAACTCAAGTACTGGATCAAGCTACAGGCAACCCCCCCCCCCAAAAAAACAGTGAAAAATCTCATTTTTTGTTTAAATTTGAGGTTTTCACAAACATTAGTATAAGGCCTGGTCTATAGCGTTCCCAATAGTAATTAAACATCTGAAATGATCTTAATCTGTATGTTTTCTGAGAGGTCTGCCTTTTTCTCTGATCACTTCTTGATTGCTGATTCTTCCCTCCAGCACAAGTTTGCTATAGTTGTAAAGCACAGCATTCCAGTTTTGTGAATATTCTTAGTGAATCCTTGATGGCATGAGTCTGAACCAGTGAAATATGATGTTCAAACTCATGTTAACGTAAACAAAATGATCGCGCTAACTGACGCATCCGATGCATCTCTCAGAAAGCTTTTGATTCCGATATACACGTATAGAATTACAATATTTACACATATAGAATAAATAATATTTGTTTTTGTTACTTGAAATCTTCTATTTAGATGTAAGATAAAAATATTTAATTTTGTTTCTTACAGTATATTGTTTGTTCTACTGTTTATTTGCATCTTTGTTCTAATTTTTAATAACAAAGATAAAATTAAAAATTACGGAAGTTCTAAGCGGCCATGCATGATTTTTTTTGACTTATTTTCTCGTTATATCGACATTACGAGAGTTGTTTTCTCGTTATAACGACTTATTTACTCGTTATATCGACATAACGAGAGTTGTTTTCTCGTTATAACGACTTAATTTACTCGTTATATCGACATAACGAGAGTTGTTTTCTCGTTATAACGACTTAATTTCTCGTTATATTGCCTAATTTGTAGCGAATCAGTCTGGGAAATATGAATAATTAACCATAACTAGTTATAATTAAATATTCATATATTAGATCCACTGTAGATATTTAACTGACCACTCAGAGTCAACTGTCTTGTCAATTCTAAGAAAATTAATTTCCTGGTTAAGGGAAATAACTTCTTACTGTACAATTCTATAAGTTTGTAACGTAAATCTGCATGATTATGGACTCCGGTTATGAGTAAACAATGAAAACGTCAAGTGTGATACAAGTAAGGTTTTATAAACTACATAAACACTTAAAGTAGTCCAACATACTACATAAACACTTAAATTAGTCTAACATACACCTACACATACACACACACACAAACACAGTTGGTATAGGAAAGGGTTAAAACTAAAGCAGTAAAGAGGAGAGAGATAAGGAATGAAGTTATGGAATTATTTGCATATTCAGCAGATTTACAGCCTGAAGGAAACATCAGATTCTTAGCTCAAACAACACCTTGTAAAAAGGTTAATGATATTAAGCATCAAATAAACGAACAAGTATACTTGCGAGTCTGTCTGAAAAAGATTCCTGATGTAATCTTAAGGCCCAAGATCTTGCTGACGTTGGTTGATGAGAAAGAACCAGTTTACGTCAGAGTAACTTGAAGAATGGAAAGGACAAGGCCGAAGCCTGGCACAAGCTTAGCGTTTCCGGGAGCGTTTTTCTCACCACCTCTAAGAATTCCAACAAACCACCGACTGGGACGGGTCACATGGAGTGTGGCCTTTAAAAGCCTGCAGAGATTCACGCCTCTCAATATGGGCTTGCCCAATGGGGAAGTCCGTAATCTCAAGTGGGAGTTCTGCGTTTTTATGGCCCTTTGTCTCTAAGCTTGGTATTTTGCATATGTAATTCGCTGGCGTGTTGAGGCACGAATTAGTACAGATACTTAGAACATCAATATGTTGCATAGGAATCAGCATATAATATACACACTTGTTACGATCATAAGAAGGCGAATTCATAGAAACTAGACATGAAATAGGTGAGGTTATAATAACTAGTGGTCTATGATAACATGAATAAAAACAGCATACACTACAACAGACAATACACAAGACAGTAATGGTATACACAATGACCAAAAGATATGGGTATTCAATCAAAGAAAGGTTTTCCTAGGAATTAATTAGAGAACAGTCCATTTCCCTGGGCATTGTGTGTCTTTCTCATGAGAAAAATGAGGGAGTTTCTCCCCTACATTCCTTTAGGCCATAAAACCAGTGACATCATGATTAGTTGTCATGGTGACCAAAAGGGGGATGGTGTCCAGCAGAAATCCTGGCATCCAGTTTAATGAGTGAGGGGACTGTGACGATTTGTAAACCTAATGAATAATTGATTTGTTAAAACAAATAAAAATTAGTGTGTCAGATTGATCGAGACGCTACATATTTCCCCCCTTACGAGCGTTGTTGTCCGTAGAATAGACAACAACGAACGATGTCAAGGTGCAGAACAATCGAAAACACACCTGCCACTCACGGCTGGGAGACAATGGTGGTTTTTGGGTGATTGGGGCAGTGGTTTGGATGACTGTCTGTTGTGTGCTGTGGTGATGTAGGCTGTAGCAAGGTGTGGGTCTTCGAGCTTATGCAGCAGGTGTCGAGGATGTGTCACCTGTCATCCTGAAGTGAGTTAGTCCTGGTAGGATGTTTTTGTTGATGTTGTTGGCCAGTAGGCTATCTGTGGTACCCATGTTGTGGGACAGCTGGGTTAGACTCTCAATGGTGAGAGTGCAGGTGGTTCCAGGGATTGCAGTTAATTGTTATGGAGATTTTGTAGCGTGCAGAGAGATTCAGACTGACCTAGTGATGATGGCAAGAGAGCAGCAGGTGGTTGTTAGCTCTCTGTTNTGAGGGAGTTTGTCTGCCTGCATTCTTTTAGGCCATAAAACCAGTGATATCATGATTAGGTGTCATGGTGATCAAGGTGGGGGATGGTGTTCAAGCGAAGCCCTGCCATCCAGTCTATTGAATGAGGGGACTGACGATTTGTTAATCTAATGAATAAATTATTTGTTAAATCAGATGAAAAATGGTGTGTCTGATTGGTCAAGACGCTACAATAACGGACACGAGTTGTTCTCGTGAACCCGACTTAATTTTCGCGCTTTATAGAATAACGAGTGTAGTTGTTTTCTCGTTATACGACACAATATATATTATGTATATAAAGGGACAGATGTATGATTGTTTGATCTACTGTGTTTTTAGTAACGAACTCAACTTTGACACGCATTTGATGGACAGATAAACATGCGCTCTTACTGTAGCCTATGTCTTGGATATTTCAGCAAATTTTGCTTCGCCTAGTAATAACGTCTACAATCAAACATAAAGGCTGATCAAACACGGTTGATATTTCCAGAGACAGAACCAACAACAGCGAGGAGATAAGGCGACTAGAAAATTCCCACTCACAGCAATACGCTAAATATTTTGTTTGTGTAATTAGCATGTTTAAATGATTAAAGCAACACCGCAAACACAGGCGGAGCACCTTCAGGATGCAGAACTATTCTAAAATCTTTTAGAGCTGCTTGGATTCAACTCACTTTCAATTTTCCTTTTATTTGAAAGAAAATTATATATAATTTGCAATTTTTAGTAGTCATTATATGCTGTGACTGATATCATGTGCGTTACAAGCCTCTGTTTGAAAAGTGCTTCATGTGTATGTGTATGTGTATTGTGTGTGTGTGTGTGTGTGGTGTGTGCTTGTGTGGTTTCCACAAAGAAATGTAGAAACATCAAAAGATTACAACATGTTAGACATCACACTGAATTAAATAGCCATTACACTTTACATATAAATCACGTCTTATCAATATACATTTAATGATTAACAATAAAGATTAATAATAAGGAAAAGAGGCACATTACAAATAGCCTACGTCGTTGAAGCCTGTCCTACTGTAGATAAACAGAACACCCCCGCTTATTAACTAACAATAATGTACCTCAAAGAAGCACAAATAAGATATAGGTGCAAACAGAATACAGCGACGTCAATGTTGGTTTTAATAAGCAGTTATTTTATGACAGAACGCGTTGGTGAAACTCATGCATCTAGCAAGAACTTAATACACAAAATAGTCATATTGATTCAAGCATTTAACATTTATGAATGAATTAAATGTCAGTAGCCTAATGAACAATACTGTACAAATTATAGCGATCACGAGGTCGTTCATATTCTATCCCAAACGCGTACAGTAAAGTGGACATACAGCATAGCCTACAACACCCCATCAGTTATATTCAGGTCAATAGTGCCACCTGTTGGCGCAGTTTTGTAACTTTAACTTTTATGTCGAGATCACGAGAAAATTAAGTCATTATAACGACAAAACAACTCTCGTTATGTCGATATAATGAGAAAATTAAGTCGTTATAACGAGAAAACAACTCTCGTTATGTCGATATAACGAGAAAATAAGTCGTTATAACGAGAAAACAACTCTCGTTATGTCGATATAACGAGAAAATTAAGTCGTTATAACGAGAAAACAACTCTCGTTATGTCGATATAACGAGAAAATTAAGTCGTTATAATGAGAAAACAACTCTCGTTATGTCGATATAACGACAAAATAAGTCGTTATAACGAGAAAACAAGAAGGGAAAAAAAATAATAATGCATGGCCGCTTAGAACTTCCGTAAAAAATTGCTACGTATATTGTCATTTTTAATATAGTAATTACTATTAAGAAAAGAAGTGGAGGAAATGATGACGGTTCTAGGTGATTTTGCTTTGGAACCTTCAGAAAACTTAAACTCGATTTTTCTCAAAATTTACTTTGCCGTCTCTGTTGACTTCAAATAGGTGTAGCTCAGTAATTTTTTTTGGTCAATTCCCACAAATCATACATAATTTTTTTAATGGTGATTGTGAAAATAAAAATAACTCATTTTTGAAAATGTGCTCATTGTGACTCATTTTGCCAGCACAGGTCACAAATTGTATCTCAACATTATGTTTATGTAATTTTGACTTTTATTAATATATATTATCATTTTTATTTGCATGCCCATCTCTCACTTTGCTCAGCTGTTGATTTGAACCCTGTTTGTTGCAGGAACTGCTTTAAAACACAGCAGGAACTGCTGTAAAATGCGCTGGATTTGATGAGAGAGACCCATTATATGAAACAGAATGGACTAGTGCTGGATTTTATGTATGGTTAGTGTTTTTCACATTTACTCAGGATGCAAAATTAGACTCTCATTATGCCCAGTTGCTGTTTGTGCTGTAATTACAGTTTTTGCTTTTGTATTCAAAGAGACTTGTTGAAGGCCATTACTGAGAGGGTCTCACTATGTTGTACTGCTTTAACACTGCAGCACTGCAAGTACCTGACAGGGAAAAAAATAATTGAGAGAAAAGAAAGAAGAAAAAGAATCTCACAGCATATAAAACTGACAAAAAAATTGGCAGGGCCAAGAAAGGGTCACTTGTGAATGGAGGGGTGAAAAACACCCTTGCATAGTTCTTTTCTTTCTCTGGTTTTATTCACTCAGCATGACATTTTCGTTGTTAGAAAGTGTGGCAAAGTCATGATGTCCTTTGATAAACACAGAGCAGAAGCATATGAAATTGTGCAGTAGGAGACCGCTCCATCCCTGTGCAGTCTGTATGTGGTTCTGGAGTTTTCCACACCACATCCCCTCAGTCGAAATGAAGGATAGGTGCACAGTCAGATGCCGGTGGATGAGGAGGGGGGGGATTTATCAGCTTGATTGTGGAGAGTGATGGAGAGGTTGCACTGTGGCAATCTTTAACTGCACAATTACTCAAGCGGATTTGCCATCACTAGCCTTATCTTCAAACAAGCAGCTTTGATCGATCATCTTGCAGATAGAAATGAGAAAAAATAAATATTTCCCTCCGGCGGGCGGAGAAAGCGCCATTTGTAAACCGCTCTGCCATAGGTTAGCCCAGGTGACGGCGCACAGCTGCGGCACGAGATATCGATGCTTGCACGTGCAAAATCAGCATATACTGTATGTATATAAAAACCTGCTTACATAATGCTCTCCTTTGCCCTTTTTCTCCGACTTCTGGCTTGAATCGCAAGTGTCAAATGTAGTTTGCAAGGAATTTACATGGATCACACAAATTGAACATGATATGGAAAGGGGAGCTGTTAAACCAGCAGAGGAGGATTTTGGCAGTTGATTTAGCAGGTTGAGAAAGTTGTCTGATTTCATTTGACAAATTAGCTCTTTCCCACAACAAGAAACATTCCCAAATCCTTGCTTCCCTCACGTACCTACTATCGAACTGAAAACTTTTAGGACTGTAATTAGTCCTGGATTAAAACCCACCCCGGTGCCACTTGGGGGCTGCATGTGTTAGCGGCCCGCCTGTAACACATCATACGACTTTCCCTAGATATTTACTGTCATCATTACTCATTGGCTTTCATTAGTGTTTTAGAATGTGAGTACAGGCTTAAAATAAAACAAAAACACATACACAGTAAAGGCTAATAGAAAGCTAGCACCCTTTCTGAAGCTCCCATCTAATCCGATACATTCGCCCACACCAGCCTGACTCTCTTCTGTTCTTCAACCGTTGGGAGAGGACTTTGATTTTCATCCAGTTGAATAAAAGGATCAAGGTCAATGTTTCATTGTAATAGCACATTTCAGCACACATCGCTAAACAGCCTGGAGGGCATCTGTTGATGGCAGCATGTGTTCGGCTGGGAGAAGTAATTTTGCAAGGCCAATTTATGTTATTCTTTGCTGTTAGAAATGTCCAGTGGAAGGTGGGACCAGTTGTCACGCCCCTGGACTCTTTGTGTTGTGTTTTCCCTCCCCAGGTGTGCCGTGTTCCCTTTAATTAGTCATTCATTGCACCTGTGTTTTCCCAATCACCCAGTGTTTAAAAGCCCCAGTCCTTTCAGTTAGTGTTTGTTGGTCCTCAAACGTCATTCCTTGTGTTCCAGTGTCTCCTACGATCCCTGTGTGATCATTAAAGTCTGTGAATTGAAGTTATCTCCGTGTTTCCTCATTCCTCGCTCCTCGCTCCTTGCCTCCCGAGAAGTGTGACAGAAGGAACGACCAAAACAGTAACTTCCGTGTTTTCCCCTCCGTTTGTTTTACGGTATTTATCTCAGTGTTTTTCTTCGTTGTGTTCCCCATGGATCCCTTCACTCGCCACAAATTCCTCCTCCTCCTGATGCGCAGGAGAGACAAAGCTATCGCAGGGAACATCGCAAAGTGTTCTGTTGCTCGCGGAACATCACCAGCATCCGGACGACGCGCTCTGACTCTTTCTATGATGCAAGCGACTGAACGGCGGTGCGAGCGTTGTCGTCCGAAGATGGCCTCGGAGCGAATTTCGCCGCTTCGTGGAGTGCGACTCTGGCGCAGAAACGGGGTCGCAACTCACCATCTGCACCGGGGAGGATTTCGCCGGATCCACTCCGGACCCAGAGCCCAGCCCACCATCTCCCCGCGGTACGGAGCATCAACCTGAGCCCACCGATGACGGAGAGCCATTTACCTCCGCGAGCCAGAGCAAAGCCAAGCGACTGAGCAGAGGATCGCCTCGAAAGTTGATCCCAACCCGTCAGACCAGGTGCGAGAACCGGTGACAGTGCCCACCACGAGGGAACAAGCCGTGGACTGAGTGAGCGCGGAGAGGAGCTCCGCCCCTGCATCATGGCTGAGGGTGAGCTGACTATGGCGGGGCATAAGTGCCAGAAACAAAGAAGGAAGGGGCTACTGATCACCAGTTCACGTTCAAGCCCAGGAAGGGCTACTGACCCCAGTTCACGTTCAGCCAGGAAGGGCTCTGATCCACAGTTTAGCCCGCAAGGGCTACCTGACATCCCCAATTCAGCCCAGGGAGGGCCACTGATTCCTCGTTAGCCCAGGAAGCGGCTCCTGATCCCCATTTAGCCCAGCAAGGGCCCTGATTCTCGTGAAACCTAGGAAGGACTCCTGAATCCCAGTTCCGCCCAGCGGAAGGGCTCCAGCCCAAGGCGCCTCCAGTACCCACACCTAGACAAGCTGCCCTACAGTGGCTGCCCTCCTCTAAAAATGCCCGCACATCAAACCACTACGCTCCTCCACCTCTGTCAGCTGGCAGCCCCTCTGCTCGCCCTCAACCCACCATCAATACGGTGCGAGCAAAGCGGGTCTGCCATCCTCCAGCGTCGCCATAGCTGGAGAATCCCTCACCTCCAGCCTCCGAGGCCCAGACTCCACCTCGGCCCGTAGACCCAGTGGCTCCACCTCGCCTCCTAGCGCCCTCGCCTCCACTGTCACCCATTGATCCATCAGCTCCACCGTGCTCCCTTGTCCCTCCGGCTCCGCCTTGGTTGGGCGTCGACTCGCCATCGCCTCTGGACTCCACTCCTTTGGCTGCGCCTCGTCGCTCTGTCCCACCAGCTCCGTTGGGCTCCATCCTCCCGCCAGCTCCACCTTGGTCCATCAGTCGCCTCTGCTCCGCCACGGATTGCCGCCTCCCCACTAGTGCCAGAGCCCTCGGCTCCACCCTGGCCCCCCGGATCCTCTGCATCCCCCTGGCTCGTTGGCTCTCTGTCTCCGCCTCGGGCTTCTCCACCACCTGCTCCGCCGCCGTTGGTCGGCCCTCTGGAGTCGGTGGACATTGCTCCTCCCTCCATCGGCTCCACCATAGGACGCTGTTATGGCTGTGGCCTGGTTCCTGCTGTGCTCTTCCTGCTCCGGGTCCCTCCTGTCTCTTCCCTGGCTCCGCCCTCCGTCGTCTCCTCCCTGGAATCTGTCTGCAGCCCCCTCCCGAGTGTCCGTCCTCCTCCCGAGCCTCCTCCCAAGTTCCCACCCATTCCCCTCCCCATGTTGTTTCTACGGTGCGAGGACGCACTCTTTGTGTTGTGTTTTCCCTCCCCAGGTGTGCCGTGTTCCCTTTAATTAGTCATTCCTTGCACCTGTGTTTTCCCAATCACCCAGTGTTTAAAAGCCCCAGTCCTTTCAGTTAGTGTTTTGTCGGTCCTCAAACATCATTCCTTCTGTTCCAGTGTCTCCTATGTTCCCCGTGTGATAATTAAAGACTGTGAATTGAAGTTATCTCAGTGTTTCCTCGTTCCTCGCTCCTTGCCTCCCGAGAAGTGTGACACCGTCTGATCTGAGATAAATGATTAGTCGGCGGAAAAATGGTCCTTCCTGCTCATTCATCAGTTGATCATTATGTTCTCATCTAATCTGATTGGTCGAGCACAGTTCCAAGAACACTGATATACAATCCAACATCACTGGGACATTTTACTGTTTGTTTCATTTCACTTGTCTGTGTTTGTCTGCTGGGGATTTATAATATTACATTCTATTATGGATTTTTCAGTTACTCTTTCTGCAGGTTCAACCTGTTCATTCAAAACAATGATTTAATTATTGGATTTAACATGTGTTTGCTGAATTTGCATGCTAGCATACTACTTTAGGTACATTTTATTTATTTATTTATTTATTTATTTCTGTATCTTTATATGGCAGAAATAGAAAGAGTAGTATGAGTGAGTTATTAAATGATTCATTCAAAACATTGATTTAATTCATTAATTAAGTAAGTGAATTTGGAACCGAATACCAGCATACTACTCTTACTAATTTTACCATATTTTAATATGGAATAAATAGAGCGTTATGTTTGTATGCGGTTCTGAATTCAGCAATTGTTATTAAATGATTAATTCAAACTGATGGTTAAAGCACTGATTCATTCATGAAAAAAACTAATTGCTGTTTTTATGATTGAATCTTTAAGTCATTCTAGTAATTGTCTTTATGAGTGAGTCTTTGAATCATTCACTATACAGATTAATTTGGAATTATTTTTGTTGCGGGAGCAACAATACACAAAGTAACTGACAATTCAGTATTAACTTGTTTATTGAATATACTTTTTCATATAAAAGCACTATCACATGGATAAATCACATTGTTCATGTACTGTATGTGACATTAGATAAAACCTCACCTATGGTGTGCTAGATTAAGTTATAAGGTCAAGGCCCTGTCTTAGTAACACGGGTCCAAACAACAGTCTAGTCACTTCAAAGGCAACAAACCAACCTTCACATTCTAAGCAAGAGACCAGAAAAATAGAAAGCAGTGTCACCATGAAACTCTCTCTTTATCTGCCTCTCTTTTTCTCCACAGGTCTCTTAGCAACTCTCTTTCTGCTTCACTCATTGCATCCCATTTACTCTTGTCTTTCTCTTCTCTCTGCCTCTGATGTCTATTATTTCTCATTTTCCTTGTCTTAATATTTGCCTCCACTGAGAACAGATGGTTTTTTGTTCCAGATGAAAAGACAGGAGACGCATTCCTCGTTTTTCTACTGGGTTGATGTGAAGATCCGTCAGAGGAAATGTAGGGAATGAATAAAAGTGAAGAAAAAGGGAGAGAATAGGAGAATTAGAGTAAGGGATTTGAGTTTTACCTGTATCTTTCTGAAGTCATGGTTATGCCTGAGGTCTTAGCCATCATATTAGGGCCTAAAATATACACTACTTGGTCAAAAGTATGTGGGCACTTTTTAATTAAAAAGTTTGACTTTTTCAGCTACACTATTACTAACAGATGCATAAAATTAAGCATTCAGCCATGCAATTTTCTTAGCTAAAACACTGAAATTAGATTTTTTTTTAAATCTGTCTTTTTCTATTCATCAAATAATTATGTATTCCACAAAAATATGTTGCACAACTGTTGTCAACATTAGATGTTTTTGAGCACCATATCAGATTGATTTCTGACGGGTCATGTGACATTTTTGCAAGATTAGAATTGTCACTTTTCAAAAACCAAAAAACTATACAGTATTATATATTATTTTTCTACTTATGTAGCTTTTTGTCACAAATAGAGTAAAGAAACATGGACATGAGATAATTTATTTCACATTTTTCATAATTTAAAGGAAGTCATAAACTCTCCAAAGAATACATGTGTTGCATAATTGAATGCTTAAGTTTACCCTCTTGAACTGAGTGCTGTTGAACCAAAAAAAAAAATAACATTCCAAGCTGTCTGCTAAAATTGACTGTTTATTAAAGCATATCTTTTTAAATGAATAACAGAGAATGAAAATGACCTCCCAAAGGTCATTTAGTAATTTGCACCCTGCATGCTCTCTCCCAAAACAATAATGTTAAGTTTTATTTTGTAATTTCAATACTGTATATATTTTCTTCTCTTAAAACGTTTTATCAGCCTATTTAATGAACCATTGAGGGCACCTCAAAATTATTCCTGTCTGCGCAGTGAGGACTCCAATTTTTATGTTCTTCCATGAGCAAATATCATGACGGATGTTTAAGTTAACGAGTACAAGTAAAAGGAGGGACTGTCAGAGTCAGGAACGTTTCGACATGAGTGCCAGCAGCACAACAGCATCAAGCAAGCAAGCCATTTGTTTTCTGTGCCTGTGAGAAACAGAGAAGTCAAAGTGATAAGGAGTTGTCTTTTTTCCCAACCTCTAGTCTTGGAATTGAATTAGCATTTCCATGGCAACCACAGCAGTCTCTCTCTCCCCCTCCCTCTCTCCTTCCCTCATGCTCTCCTCCTTTCTCTCTCCAGCGTAAATTCCTTGAATTTTCCCCTCTTCTTTTACCACCTATTTGTTTAAATGCTCTTTTTGTTCTACAAAGTCGGGTCTGATGCTTTAGCATTCTAACAGGACGAGCAGTGGACGTCTGTGAAAGGGAATGAGGGTGAAAGGCGATTGCCAGCACAGAATCAGGTTGCCATTTGTCACTGCAGAGGGTGACATTCTTTATGATGTGGAAAAAGACACATTCCCTGTGACCACAATGTATCCAGCACTGCCCTGAGGTCCTGTCATATAGTCCTTGACGTTTCATTATTGATAAAAGCAAAAGGAAAAAAACAACATCTGCTTCCTCATACCGCAAAATTATTCATTATACCATGTTTTGTCATAAATCTGCATTCAGTATAAGCCGTAGCTGCTGCACAATAGCCAAATGTATGTGGTCTTATGTCTATTTTCTTGGCTAGGATCCTTTTTAGTGTTGCTGTTCAGTTAAATTATTTCTCACTCTCTCCCTTCCATCTCGCTCCTTCAGACAAGCATGTAAATCGGCTCTAGCTGCGAGTTTCATCAGCATATCGTGAGGGAACGATCTGCTCTTCATTTTAGCAATAATGTAAGTGCCTCTCAGAGGTCCAACTGACAAGAGAAGCCGGGACAGATATGGATGATAATACTGGCTGAAATTCTGCCTGACCGCGTCAGAATGAGCAACGCGTGACGGTTTTTCCCTTCTTGATTACAACCCATCACCAAAGCTACAGTAGTCTCATTCTGTGTCAGTTTAACATAATGCACGAGGCTGTGCGCAAAAATCCACACAAATGTGTCCAAGCTTTGTTTTACTGTCTCCTCTGATTGTGTTGTTGTTCTGCTGTTTGTCATGGTAGAGATTCCATTTTGGTAACAGTGGGACACCCATTTTCTCATCAATAATTCCCTTTTCCCATTAAAATCACGTTGTCTCTTGTTTTTCTCGGAGAAACTGATGTATTTTGACACTAGAAAGCCAGTTTAGGTTGGGCGAAAACATGTGCTTTATGTTCCTAAATGCTTAATTGTACTATGATAATGATTCTTGCTTCGCCTTGCTTTTATAAATACCCTCTGCTTCGTCTTGCATTTAACACAGATGTGTAATTTTTGCCTTAAGTGTTTTTCTTTCTATTCTCGATTGGCTGCATGCTGGCTTGGCTGACATGGACATCTTTAGGGAGCTCGGGGGAGGAAGGCAACCAGGGCCGGATAATGAAGAGAAAACATCAGAAACTCCAGAGACTTGTGTATTTATTGTTTTATATTATATATAGATTTCTGTGTTTTTGTTCTTGAGTCGTACTGTTCTGCTATGAACGTCAATCGGAGCACTGTAGTCTCTTTTTCATCCTAATTGCTACTTGATTAAATACTAGCACTCGTGTGCCCGGGAGCCCTTAGCGGAAGCCTAGCTTGTACAAACGGCTCTCCAAGCATGGGCACTGGGAAGCTGCCAGTCGCCAAATTGGATCACAGGCTCTTTTTTAAATTGAAATCGGTGTTGAAGTATCAGAGAGATTGGATTGCTGACAGCGAGCAGAATTAAGGCATTAAACGTAGCATCCGTCCGGGTTCATGACGGGGCACGTTGAAACATTGAAAGGACTGTCCCCGAAGTAGGACGAGTGAGAAAGGGCTAAGTGGCATGTTTCAGCGGAGTCCATAATATCTTTGTTGTGTTCATGCATGTCCTCCTCAGCAAGTTCTCTGCATGTTTTGGGTGACTGGCTCAGACTACCAGAACAATACTAAACATATCTGCAGGTTTGAAGAATTAAGAGACCAATTTACTTCAATCATGCTACATTAGCAGAACGGAATTGGTGTGCAAATCTAAAAACCATTCATACATAAATTGTCTCATTCAATTCAATGTGCCGATTTACAAAATAATGCTTTCACAGATGATTTACATACTAATTTGTTCTTGTTTTTTATGAATGAGGCCCAAGTCAAGACTTTAATTCCTTACATTATATAACAGCTGGTCACAATTACTATCATTATGACCTGGATCAGAGGCTTTCAAAGTTTCAGAAAAATTATATCCTCAAATATAAAGGCAGCTGTGTATTTTCATATTAAAGCATATTTTTCTTAAACTAAATCATTGGCTTTAAGCAGATAGAAAATATTGTCTAGAGAAATAAAAAACATAGGGTTATATTATATACTAGTATATAAAAGGTAAGGATATATAATTGACCACAACTGCATAATATAAGTTTATATATTATATGCAGTTTGCGTCCAAATGTATGTACAGTATCTGCAAAATGTAAATTATTTTACCAAAATAAGTGGGATCATACAAAAATGCATGCATGCGTTTTTTATTTAGTACTGACCTGAATAAGATATTTCAAATAAAATATGTTTACATATAGTCCACAAGAGAAATAATAGTTGAATTTATAAAAATGACCTCGTTCAAAAGTTTACATGTGCTTGATTTTTAATACTGTGTTGTTACCTGGATGATCCACAACTATTTTTTGTGTTGTGTTGGTTGTTCATGAGTCCCTTGTTTGTCCAGAACAGTTAAACAGCCTGCTGTTCTTCAGAAAAATCCTCCAAGTCCCGCAAATTCTTTGGTTACCAGCTTTTTCTCTTCCTATTGACCCTTTAACACTGACTGTATGATTGTGAGATCATCGTTTTCACACTGGAACAACTGGAACAACCCCCCCCCCAAACCCACCCGATTTTCGGGGACTCATATGCAACTATTACAAAAGGTTCAAATGCTCACTTTGGCTCCAGAAGGAAACAACGATGCATTAAGGAGCCTAGAGGTGAAAACTTGTTGATTTCGAAGATCAGGGTAAATTGAACTTATTTAGTCTTCTGGGAAACATGTAAGTAGCTTCTGAAAAATATATATTTAGGCAAAATAAGAAAAAAAATTACACATCTTCTGTTCAAAAGTTCTTAATGCATTGTGTTTTTATAATATATGTGTGTAATAATTAATATAATCATAAGTAAAAATGTGTAGATAATATATATATATATATATATATATATATAATATATCTAATATATATATATATACAGTGGGGAAAAAAAAGTATTTAGTCAGCCACCAATGTGCAAGTTCTCCCAACTTAAAACGATGAGAGAGGCCTGTAATTTTCATCATAGGTATACTTCAACTATGAGAGACAAATGAAGAAAAAAAATCCAGAAAATCACATGTAGGATTTTTAAAGCATTTATTTGCAAATTATGGTGGAAAATAAGTATTTAGTCAATAACAAAATTTAATCTCAATACTTTGTTACATACCCTTTGTTGGCAATGACAGAGGACAAACGTTTTCTTTAAGTCTTCACACACTGTTGCTGGTAATTTGGCCCATTCCTCCATGCAGATCTAAAGTAATGTTTTGGGGCTGTCGCTGGGAAACACGAATTTTCAACTCCCTCCAAAGATTTTCAATGAGGTTGAGATCTGGAGACTGGCTAAGCCACTCCAGGACCTTGAAATGCTTCTTACAAAGCCACTCCTTCGTTGCCCGGGCGGTGTGTTTAGGATCATTGTCATGCTGAAAGACCAGCCACGTTTCATCTTCAATGCCCTTGCTGATGGAAGGAGGTTTTCACTCAAAATCTCACGATACATGGCCCCATTCATTCTTTCGTGTACACGGATCAGTCGTCCTGGTCCCTATGCAGAAAAACAGCCCCAAAGCATGAAGTTTCCACCCCCATGCCTTACAGTAGGTATGGTGTTCTTTGGATGTAACTCAGCATTCTTTCTCCTCCAAACCCGACAAGTTGAGTTTTTACCAAAAAGTTCTATTTTGATTTCATCTGACCATATGACATACTCCCAATCCTCTTCTGGATCATCCAAAATGCTCTCTAGCAAACTTCAGACGGGACTGGACATGTACTGGCTTAAGCAGGGGGGACATGTCTGGCACTGCAGGATTTGAGTCCTTGGCGGTGCAGTGTGTTACTGATGGTAGCCTTTTTTACTTTGGTCCCAGCTCTCTGCAGGTCGTTCACTAGGTCCCCCCGTGTGTTTCTGGGATTTTTGCTCACAGTTCTTGTCATCATTTTGACCCCACGGGGTGAGATCTTGCGTGCAGCCCCAGATCGAGGGAGATTATCAGAGGTCTTGTATGTCTTCCATTTTCTAATAATTGCTCCCACATTTGATTTCTTCACACCAAGCTGCTTATCTATTGCAGATTCAGTCTTCCCAGCCTGGTGCCGGTCTACAATTTTGTTTCTGGTGTCCATTGACACCTCTTTGGTCTTGGCCATGGTGGAGTATGGAGTGTGACTGTTTGAGATTGTGGACATGTGTCTTTTATACTGATAACAAGTTCAAAAAGATGCCATTAATACAGGTAACCAGTAGAGGACAGAGGAGCCTCTTAAAGAAGAAATTACAGGTCTGTGAGAGCCAGAAATCATGCTTGTTTGTAGGTGACCAAATACTTATTTTAACGAGGAATTTACCAATAAATTCTTTAAAAATCCTACAGGATTTTCTGGATTTTTCCCTACATTTGTCTCTCATAAGTTGAGGTATATTTTTTTTTTTTTTTTTTTACCTAGATGGAACAATTACAGGCCTTCTCCATCTTTTTAAGGGGGAACTTGCCACAATTAGGGTGGAGACGGAACTAAACTTTTTGCACCACTGTATATTAGAAACATAATTTACAAATTTGTATTATTATTATTAATATTACATATTATACAATACAATTGCATGTTATACAAAATTCGCCATGTTACAACCTACGCCAGATATATTGTCTTATTGCATCATGCCAGTTTTTCATTATTCTTTCTTTTCTACATACAAATAAAATGATAAAAATAGCCTTAGATAATAATGCAATCAACAGCACATAACAGCAGTGTAGGAATCCGCTTGAATCCATCAATATGACTCACAGAGTCTAAAACCAGCCAGATACATCCCACACTCACAAAAACGTATTATTTCTGTCTTACATAATCATTAAGAACATCTTTCATGTAGCAATTGATCCCCCCCCCCCCCCCCCCCCCCCGGTCTACATATGTTGTGGGGTAAAGACTTGTCCCTGATCAGCCCAGGTGCTAGATTAGAGGAGTTTTAGGGGGATGATATGGTGGTTGTGAGGGGTAATGTGGGATAGAGATTAAACAATGTGGACCTTTATCGTCTATTATACCATGCAGTACTTTTATAGTTCCTGGAAGACCATCCATGGCCTTTTCTAAAGGTAATAGAAGCATTAAGCTTCTAATGTCCAGTCTTAACAAATATCATCCAGTCATGTCCTATAAAGAGCGGTTTTTTAAAATGCTAAAAAAAAAAGAATTATAGAAATCTGAAATTAAATTAAAGGGATAATTCATCAATAGTCATCATTTAATCATCCTCGTGTAGTTCCAAAACTGTAGGACTTTCTTTTTTCTGTGGAACACAAATTGTATTTTGTGTTCTGCAGAAGAAATAATCTCTGGTTTGGCTGCTGGAGCATTTTGGCTGCTGGAGCATTTTTCTCCGTTGATGGCTATTTATACCTGACTAGGTACATCTATTTGGGTCAATTTTGATGTCATGTTAACTCAAAGTATGGTTAAGGGACCATTTTGTCCCTCTTTAGAGAGGCCTATTTTTTTATTAAGAGAGACTTCACACTGCCTTTTCAGTCTTTTTTGCTGTTCAGCTGATATTGAGTGTTTGAACAGTATTGTACGTGAAGGTGGCTTGTGCAAATATTCAGCTATTCAGAGAGCTACTATCTGTGCACACAAAAAAAAATCTGTTTGTTTATGGTGGCAAACCTTGTTATTTAGTTGTTGGAATCCAAGTTTCCAAATAGAGGCCTGTTTTTTATTCTGACAGCATCACTCACACATTGCATCTCTTGTTCACTCTTCACATGGATTTAGCAGTTTGAAACTGCTATGTGTGTGTGTGTGTGTGTGTGTGTGTGTGGTGTTAATGATTACAAGTGTTTTAGTGTCACTAGAGGTTTCAGAGTCTTTTTTCTGAGGCTCAGATTAGTTGTCGGTCTGAGCTGGATAACCCTTCCCATCCTCCACTGGGAGTTAGCCCTGTCTGCGCCATCCTTTGTCACTTTGTGATCACAAGCTGCGATCGAATAGCTCACGGGAGAGACAGAAAATATCGTTAAAACTAGGACAGTAAGAGAAATGTGTAGAAAAAAGAGAGAAAAGACAATTGCGCGCAGGGGATTCTGGGTTCCCCTTCATAATAGAAGGAATTTTCTGGGATGCAGTGGTGTTTTCTGTATTTAATTACATATGGCTTAGACAATTAATGAGCAACAATCAATGCCAACAGGAAACAGTCTCTGCTCACTATACTTGAATCAGTGCCCTGAATGCTTTGCGGTTTGTTAAAAAGAAGACAAAGCAATTTAACGCATCGATCCGACTACAGGAGATGTGCCACACTTACCTTTCACAACTTTAAAGTGGTGAAATGGAAGGAAAAATATAGTTTCAGTGTAGACAGTGTTTTCCACACAGGTGTTTCTTGGAATAAAACGCCAAATTGAGACATTAAAGCTGAACTATTGATGCATCTTTGACATTCTGTGGTGGAATGAGGGTAAAAGATCTCTAGCATTAACTTTAGTGCAAATCAATGCTGGTACAGGTGCAGTTAGTCAGAGTGTCACACAGAATGTCATAAGAGGCACATGCTCAGACTTCATATCTTGCAATGCTATATTACACGATGCGACTTTATATCTCTGAATTTACTTAATTTTAAAGATACTTTTATATATCACAATTTATACTTAATTTCAAAATTTTAAATTTTTTCAAATTATCTCACAATGTGACTTTATAACTCTCAATTAAAGTTGTTTCTGTAGATCTCTTTTAATCTTAGCTATGTATGTTACTTTTTCCTTAAATTAAATCAAGAAGATTGATTGATTGATTGATTGATTGATGATTTGATTGTGTGAATTGCTTGATTTATTAGTGGATATTATTTTGTAGTTATCAAATATTAAAATATCTGAAGAATATTTTATTAATAATTATAAAACATTACACACGTATATTTTTAGAACATTATTATATTAGCTGAAATCTTTATTAATATTATGTATTATAAAATATTCTCTAGTCTAGTCTTAACTGACTAGTTGTAATTGGATCACTAAAAATGCATCTTAATACAAGGAGGTCAATTCCACTTTTCAAAATTATGTATTTTATGTAAAATTAGTATATTTCACTATGACACTTTCTATCACACAGTTATGACTCTATATCTTATGATTGACTTTGTCTTTGCTTTTTCTCTGTCATTATCTACCCTATGTTGCTTGAAACTCATTTGAGTATCAAAGCCTATTGCATTGATGAACACTGGTTGTCCATTTTTTTGTCCTCGTGCCATTGTCCTTACTTTTCAAATCCCAATTTTTCACATTTCACATTTTGCTTGCGTTTACTCTGAACCTCAGTGGCTAGTGATGCCATTGCCTTCCCGAGGGCCATTTTTCCGTGCATGCTGTCACTTTAAAAAAGTATTTTTAATGGCAATTGAAAACTCTATCAAAATTACATTAAAAGTTTCCTAGACTTCTGGAAGCACCTGCCAATCTGAATGGAACCACCGATTTGTGGGCGATCTGTAGGCTGGGGTTCAAGCTAGAAGAGCCTAAACAGAAGAGAGCAGCGTACAAAAACAGTAAATCTGCCAAATATTTGTGAGAGAAGAGGATAATGTGAAGTTATGAGGTCATGAGTGGAAAAACAGACAGCTGTAGGAACAGTAGAGAAGAGCTGATGACAGTAGTAAGCCGATGGGTCAAGGTTCTGCGTATTTGGTGGGATGTATAAGTTTTCATTCAGCGCACCATAACCCGTTGACCTGTTTGGAAATCTTGGACGATGTCTCAGACTGTCTCTCTTTCCTTCGATCCTCTTTCTTTTGGTCCGACACACACACACTCAACCCTCAAACAGAGTCACATCTACACATGCTCTTTGTGCATTTCAAGAACACTTCGATTTGTTGGAGGAGTGGGCTGAATGCTCAGTGGCATTGAGGTGCACAATAAGCTGCAGCTCATTCTCCTCCAGTGAACATTGCATTCTGAAAAATAGAGAGAGAAAGAGTGAGCCTAAGAAGAAAATGAGAGCACCGCTGTCATCACAACAACCTGACCTCACAGCTACCCTGTTCCAGTGATCATAGTAATTTGGGCTGCACGATATATCGTTTCAGCATCGATATCGCGATGTGCGCATCCGCGATAGTCACATCGCAGAATGTGCGATGTTTTGTATACTGATCTTTATATTTATACTGATTGTTTTCTTTGCTCACACACTGACACAGTGTCTACACCGGACGCGACAGCTGTACACGGAGTAGGGTACCCTTGTACTGCAGGAATTTTCCGTGCTGTAAGGGTGGGGGGCCTTTGGTAGTGGCCTTTGTTGAAACGGAGAGCGCAGGTCACGGTTGATTAGCAATGGCAGACGCCACGAAAGCGCAAGCTTCCGAGCGCTTTGGAAAGAAGGAGAAAGCGGCGCGACTGGCGTTTTCCACACGTTTTTAGGCTCGACATGTGAACGGCCCCAAAGTCTGTCTACACTGGATGCGACAAAGTGACCGTTGCCAATCATTTGAACTTTGTGTCGAGGTAGCGGGGGTCTAAAGAGAAGCGGGGGCAGGGGTCAGTTTACTGTCGGGGGATTGTCTGGGCGGTCCTCCGCACTGCTCTGCCGTCCCCCCCTGTAGACATTGAGAGCCACGCAGATGCACATGACACTGATTTCGTTCCTTCATCTGCGTCTATTTTGTGCCCTCAATACTTTGCTCATGCAAGTATCTTGTTAACAACGATAGTGGGGTCGGTTATTGGGTGCCTTAGGTGAGGTAAACAATGGAGAAGTAAAATGGATTTGTACAGTAGTGAGGGTGGGGGGGGTGGTGTGGGGTTCACAATCACAGTAGTTTAATGTTCCTTTTGCTTTCTGTGTCATGAATGTTAATCCAATCCAAACACAAAGAACACCACACTATGCTTTTTATAATTACATTTGATTATTCAATTTTCTGTACCTGTGAAAGGGTGACTGTTAGACTTACCTGAAAAATGGATAAAGTACTGCTTTCTTTTCATTTGTTCTTTGTTCTGGGTTAATTTAACTATGCTTGTCATTTGTTTTATTTAATTGTAATTTGATTTTTATTTTTTTCAAAATAGAGCTATCTGCAAGTCATCTGTTGTGGTTTCTTTTCAATTGCAATAGTATACTTATATCGCCGAAAAAAATATTGCCATGTGATTTTTTTTCCCAATATCGTGCAGCCCTAATAGTAATGATTACAGTCAGGGCCGTCCTTAGCTGACGCGGGGCCCGGTGCGAGGTAGGGAGCGTGGCCCCCCTTGGTCCGTTCGTGATCGTGTTCCGGGGGGGGGGTTGGTTGTTGGTTCCCCTTGGTCCATTTGCGATTGCGTTCGTTGGGGGGGGTCCGCTCGGTCCGTTCGCCGTTGTGCCCCGTCAAGCACGGGGCCCAGTGCGACCGCACCAGTTGCACCCCCCTAAGGACGGCGCTGACTACAGTGAAGGTAATGGAAACATGGTTTGATAGTGCATGATCACAGCACTGCTGTGTTCATTTGAGAGTAAACAGGACAACGGTGGCTTTCTCCAGAAGATGAAACAGAGTTTTGACAGTTGTTTTCAGCTTGAAACGATGAGAGCGACCGATCATTCCCAACCGCTTCCTTTTCTTTCATTCCTCAGCAGCCGACCATCTGTCGCGGACACACCACGGTGCAATCGCTCATTTTCGACTCCCTATCAGCATTTCTTTCTTCACCTTTCTCATTTCCTTCTGCTCTTTCCAATGTTTCTCATCCTCTCTTGTCTGAATCCTTTTTTTATCTGTCACATCCTCCTTTCAAGCATTCTGCTTTCTGTATTTGTCTTTCACACACATGCACACACACACACACACACACACACACACACACAAACAGAAACTCTGTTTTTTACACACACACATTCACATATTTCCAACTGAGTCTGGCTGGAGAGCTTGCGATCTCAGCTCACAGTCAACTCTTTGGTTTATTCAATCCAGCTCTCGGTCGGCCATGAAACGGAGTGATTATTTGCACTGGGTGTAAATAGCACTGGCCACACAGCATGGCTATTTGCACCCCAATAGCCTGGTGAAACCAGAAACCAAAACTATGAAAAATGCTATTTAGATTTCCGAGAAGTGGCCTGGTGGGTGCAGCATGTACTGTATTGGTGTTTTTACGGAGATGACCTGCGGTTCGAATGCGGCTTGTGACATTTTCCAAACAGAGACTCTTCACCCCATCATTTCTTGTCTCCACTCCCAGTATCCATGTCCAAAAAAGCAAATAGCTCAAAAGTGAAATAGAAAAATACAAAAACTCTTTACTATCATGCTAGTATAATAGTAAATATTAATATACCCTACAATAATATGCACACAATTTCACACAATATAATATCACACAAACAATAGTGCTGTTGTTCCCTATATCAGTGATATTCATACCAACACTATGAAGATATTGCTTTTATGCAATAGCAGTTTAGTGAACAAGAAGGTAATAGTGAAAAGAAGACTATATTTTAGACAAAATATAGTGCCACTTACTTTATCTATTTTTGCTGTCGCATGTCTGAGCCACACATATTATTGGACTTTTGTTTATGAAATAATTAGTGAATGGCTTGTTTGAGTGAATTATTCAGTGATTCGCTCATAAAAACAGACACTTATCCCCACTTACTGGTGTAACTTGCAGAATGTGTATATATTGCATATAGATAGATATATATATATATATATATATATATATATCTTAAACAGTATATGTAACAGTGTGGTGTTTATGTGTAGTAGTTATATATGAGTAACAGATTTTACCTTATAAACATTGGTCAGATACTATTTATTCTACCACAACGCAAAAGTGCTTATATGATTGCTATAATACAGTATGCAACTATTTTAAATATTATTACAAAAATATAATAAAATATGTATTTTAGGAAAATGTGTCCTTTTAATATGTTGATATTTTAATATTTTTGAATATAAGTATATTGAAAAACTTAGAATTTGTGTATATAAAAGTAGTATGTATTATTATATCAGATATATATATATATATACAGTGGGGCACAAAAATATTTAGTCAGCCACCAATTGTGCAAAAGATGAGAAAAAAAGATGAGAGAGGCCTGTAATTTTCATCATAGGAATACCTCAACTATGAGAGACAAAAGGAAAAAAAAAAATCCAGAAAATCACACTGTAGTATTTTTAAAGAATTTATTTGCAAATTATATTGGAAAATAAGTATTTGGTCACCTACAAACAAGCAAGATTTCTGGATCTCACAGACCTGTAACTTCTTCTTTAAAAGCCTCCTCTGTCCTCCACTGGTTACCTGTAATAATGGCATCTGTTTGAACTCGTTATCAGTATAAAAGACACCTGTCCAAAACCTCAAACAGTCACACTCCAAACTCCACTATGGCTAAGACCAAAGAGCTGTCAAAGGACACCATAAACAAAATTGTAGACCTGCACCAGGCGGCTGGGAAGACTGAATCTGCAATAGGTAAGCAGCTTGGTGTGAAGAAATCAACTGTGGGAGCAATTATTAGAAAATGGAAGACATACAAGACCACTGATAATTTCCCTCGATCTGGGGCTCACGCAAGATCTCACCCCGTGGGGTCAAAAAACACAAGAACTGTGAGCAAAAATCCCAGAACCACACGGGGGGGGACCTAGTGAATGACCTGCAGAGAGCGGGGACCAAAGTAACAAAGGCTACCATCAGTAACACACTGCGCCGCCAAGGACTCAAATCCTGCAGTGCCAGACGTGTCCCCCTGCTTACGCCAGTACATGTCCAGGCCCATCTGAAATTTGCTAGAGAGCATTTGGATGATCCAGAAGAGGATTGGGAGAATGTCATATGGTCAGATGAAACCAAAATAGAACTATTTGGTAAAAACTCAACTTGTCGTGTTTGGAGGAGAAAGAATGCTGAGTTGCATCCAAAGAAACACCATACCTACTGTGAAGCATGTTGGTGGAAACATCATGCTTTGGGGCTGATTTCTGCAAAGGGACCAGGACGACTGATCCTTGTAAACGAAAGAATGAATGAGGCCATGTATCGTGATATTTTGAGTGAAAACCTCCTTCCATCAGCAACGGCTTTGAAGATAAAACGTGGCTGGGTCTTCAGCATGACAATGATCCCAAACACACCGCCCGGGCAACGAACGAGTGGCTTCTTAAGAAGCATTTCAAGGTCCTGGAGTGACCTAGCCAGTCTCCAGATCTCAACCCCATAGAAAAATCTTTGGAGGGAGTTGAAAATCGTGTTGCCCCAGCGACAGCCCAAAAACATTACTGCTCTAGAGGAGATCAGCATGGAGGAATGGGCCAAAATACCAGAAACAGGGTGTGAAAACCTTGTGAAGACTTAAAGAAAACATTTGACCTCTGTCATTGCAAACAAAGGGTATATAACAAAGTATTGAGATGAAATTTTATAATTGACCAAATACTTATTTTCCACAATAATTTGCAAATAAATTATTTAAAAACCCTACAATGTGATTTTCTGTATTTTTTCTCTCTCATTTTGTCTCTCATATTTGAGGTATACCCATGATGAAAATTACAGGCCTCTCTCAACTTTTTAAGTGGGAGAACTTGCACAATTGGTGGCTGACTGAATACTTTTTTCCCCACTGTATATATATATATATATATAAATATATATATCTAATATATATGATATATATATATCTATATAATATTTGTTAGTATAATATTATTCATTGTGTTATAGCAGTATGTTATACTATTAGATAATATTTCATTGTTGCATGTATTGCAAGACAAGATGTAAATATCTATTTATAGTCACTCTACAATATAAATAGCGTCTGCCACAGTTTTACACAATTTATGTTATTTTAGTATCCTATATATAACATTCTCTCCTTTATAAGGGATAAAAAGTGCAGAGCGACAGCTTCAGAGCTGCTTGCAGTGAATAGCTCTCACCTTGCAGGGTTGAGACCCATGTGTGAGGGTAATGGACTAATAGACTTAGATCAGATGGCACTTTGATGAGTGCTGTGGTGGACAGAGTGGTGATGCCACCTCCTGTTTTGTGTCGACGATGGACATGCTGTTGAGGTTTCAGACGAATCAGCACTGAGATGCAGGATGGCATGCTGCCAGAGAGAAGACACAACTCCACATCCATATTTATGACAAAGATGTCCTTACACACACACACAAACACACAAGCACACACAGACACACACACACTGTGTTCTGCCCTTTCAATGTTTAAAACCAGTGAGCAAATATGTCCCTTGGAACCATTGCTCTGTTTGAAGAGAGGTTTATTTTTTCTTGTATGAATTTAGCCCTCAGCCAAATCTGTTCAAAACATCTCTTTTCTCTCTTCTTCAGCAAAGGTGCACTTCTCATAACCTCATTCTGGTTAAGTCAAAGTCTTTTGGCCCCATAAATTATCTTTATATAATAACTCTTCTATACCAGCTGCTGGAATTGTATACCTACAGTATAAGCAAAGTATAATGAAACATTGCATGACCTCAGTCAAAATAAGTAAGATATTTTTGTTATCTCATTCAGAAAGGGTATGTCAACAACATCAGACTGAATGAGAAGTCCACTTGTTTCTATCATGAATAAGGCTTTTCAGTATTTTTTTCATTATTATTATTGTATTATATTATTTTCTCTCTTTTACTTAGAGATAGTAGGAGTTTTCAAGCTTCAAAAAATTACACAAGAGCATAATAAAAGTATAAAAACATATTTCAAAAATGTGTTCCAATCAAAATCAGATCATTTTGATTTGTGACTGGTTATGCGAATCAACAGATTCTATGAAAAGATAAAAAAATGTTTTAAAAGATAAAAAGAAAAAAGATTAATTTAAGAATCCGAAATTTCAGTTTTTTTTTCAGGGAAAGAGCAGCTTTTGAATTAAAATATACTTTAAATTCCTTTCTACAATCCTCATACATGTGTATTTACATTGCTTTGACCATTCTCTGCAGATCGTATGCCACAATTGGTGGATTATGCCTGCATGCTATCGGTCAAACCAGTTTTTATAGACAAAATGATATGCTGTCCAAACTAATGATAAAAACCTATGAGAAAATTGTGGCCTTTTTCTTTGAATATACAGTAAAATTGCATCATGTCTACTGCCTATTTGATGAATCCCAAAGGAGGAGGTATTTGCATATTTTCTTCTCATAAAGATGTTAGGGACCAGATCTGTGGCATCTGGTGCATTGCTTTAATTTAGAAATCCCAGATTTCTTCCCTTTCTTTGTTTTATATCTCTCCTTCAATCACCGCAGAGGGGCTTTGTTCAGAGACCAGCCTTTAGAGGAGATAAGAGGAGGCAGGTAAGTACGGTGACTTGCAGGGGAAAGAGAGAGCGAGAGCTAAAGAAGATGAATAGAGTTAGATGAAAGAAGGAGGAGAAGGAGGATGGATGCCGAGGAGATTTCTAATGAGTCACAGGTTGATTATATCCGTGTTAGCATGTGGAGAATCACTCGTGATGAATGACTCCATCAGTGCTTCAATTGCGGGGGAAAGTTTGCAGATCTGGTCAGTGATATTGGAGAACACATTGGTACATGCTCACAAAAATGAATAAGAACCCGTCAAAACCAGTCAAATCTCATTTGCTGGTCTGGTTTGCTGGTTTTTGCCACTTGTCAGTTTAGTAAACTAGCTGAACACCAACTAGGCCAGCCTACCCCATCTCATTCTGTTATTTTCAGCAGGGCGCACACACAAAGAACACTCTTTCAAAATAGGAACCCACTCAGTTTAACCGCAGGGATTTGGGAGTTCAGAGTAGTTTTTCCTCAGCTCTTTTTTTCACTCCATCCCTTCTTGACTTTTTCTTTGGCTGTGGTTGCTCTTCTTATACCTATCTTTTAAGTGCGCAGCACCAGGTGTGCCTGCAGCACCGCATTGATTTGATCCTCTCATTGTAGCCAGCTGGCATGCTTGCACACACGTCTTCATTACACAAACAGGCATACCAAAACAGATCCCATCAATGCCGCGAGACCGTCCCTTCATCAAACACTTACATCCTGACATTTGGAGACTCTCCCACCTGGGACTGTTTGGCTTGTTTTCCCTTACTGCATCGCACATTTCTAACAGCTCCTGCGGAGCGGGCTGACAAACATCTGCCGCGCAGGAAGCGTGCTCCGCCCTGGAGGCCTTCCGTCCTGGAACCCTACTCCTAGAGGCCTCCAGAGCGACCACCCCCCCCTCCCAGTTGGATGTTGTACGGCGCGGTACGCGCCTTCCGGGAGGGGGGAGTAATGTCAGACTCTGTTCCTTCTTTTGTGTGTGTTTTGCTCCCCATGTGCCTTCCTAGCCTTTATTTGGTCCTTCCTGTTCCTGTCCCCATTTAGGTCTATTTGTTCCAGGTGTTCCTTGTTATTAGTTATCCTCCTCACCTGTCTGCCCGTCGTTATCTGCCCTATTTGAGCTCTAGCCCATTCTGTTCTCCCTCGTCCGGAATTGTTGATGTTGTAAGGGAAACAGGTCAATTTAGCTCAAAGGGAATCATTTATGATTTTAAATTAGTGTGTGAGGAATTGGACAAGAATCTTCGTGTTTTTAACAGCTATCACGAGTCGGGCCAGCGATTCACTGAACGGTCCATATAACATCAACTCTGCAATGATATTAATATCCAAAGTATAGTGAAAACAATATTTATTAGCACAGTAACAAGATCAGCATTTTAAGACATTAACTTGTAAGCACAAACACAAGATACTCTCTTTTCAATATAAATAAGGCTTTATTAGATCAATATAAGACATATAAACTAGTCTAACACAAACACACGCACAGCTCAAAAAGCGCAAAAAATTAGCTTCAAAACGCGGTGTCAAAAAGGACAAAACCTTAAAGCCGCTTAATTTGATGGTGTCCTGAGCATTTAAACCGGGCTGTTTGACACACCCGAAATGGTGCCTTGACCAATTATATCTCGGGGTGTTGCGATGTTTCTCCTCCCAAATCATAAATCAACATGCCATCTTATCAGTCACATGGTCCGAATTTTCCCGCTCTTTTAGAGTATAATTTGGACATGATTTCTATAACCAGAATATAATATATTTTACAAAGTATTGATTTATAGAAACATTTAAAGCATGAATTTTCAAACTCATACATACCCAACATGAATATAGTCCTATAAACTATTCAATAGTTATTCAAAATACATACACAATAAGTGATTAGAACATGATAGTCAAATGTGTGGGTTACATACATAATATGGAGTTATTCATAGAAATGATTAGTTGCTCATAAGTCCTTTTAGCGTCATTTAGGTGCATATATACATGGAAAGGCAGTTTCTGTGCCATTCTGTGGACGTAAGGACATGTTCTGTGAAGACCAGAGGTTAAGGAATTTCAGTCTGTTCTTTGTCGTCGAGGTGGGGGAAGTCAATCCTAAGAGCTTGTGATCGTGATTACTATCATGGATTTACATGTGATGGTCATGCTGTGCATCTCTTTGACCATCAATCTTGATTACTTGCCCCAAAATTGACAAACTCCTTGGAATTGTCAATATGTGTTCTTTTGTTTCCATGTGAAAGCTGTTCTGTGAAAGTTGGTTGTTTAGGCTTGCTTCAGACTGGCTGGCGCCAGGATCTGATTTACGAACATTCTGTTGTCTTGGGCCTGTTTGTGGAATTCGGCTCTTTGGGTTGTTCAACACAAATCTGATCGAATCTTAAATTGTCAGAGTCGGTCTGATACCCTACATGGCCTACCGTCCTCATCTAACGTGTGTTCTCCTGGTACCCGTGATTAATTAAAATCTCCTGTTGATGTACACGTCTCCACGTCTCCTCGCTCCAACACAGTAGCAAACGCGACAATATCTGACATAAAATAGATTGATCTCAGATGCATAATGTAAAGTTATAAGTTTCAGAATTACCAAATAAATGTTCAATGTTCTTATAATAATAGGAAGCCTTAATAATAATAATAATAATAATAATCTAACAGTAATAAGTATACAGGGTATCTGCAGAATTTTTAAGCTCAAATTTAAGACCTTTTAAAGACCTTCCACAAATGAATGAATCACCAAATGAGTGCGGTAGGGCAATTCTATAATAACATATTCAATGGTAAAAAAGCATATTACATTCAGATACAAGTTTTCACAAAAACAAAAGGTTTTATAAAATGATACACTTCGCATTTTAAACCATTTTTAAGAAAATTAATGAGTCAAAAGTATTAATTATTATATTAATTTAAACAATTATCAATCAATTATTATATTAATTAAATAACATATAAATATATTTTACTGTCTTCTTAATTGTTTAGATTTTTATAATGTATTATCTTCTAGTCGATGCACCAGTTCACATTTGTGAATTAGCATTTTCGTTCAGCCCCTTTTTGTTTTGTGCAGTTGCTTCATGTTGTAGATATTTTTTTTGTTTAAGACCAGTTTGGCCAGTAACAGAGCACTAACAATGAATACATTTATAAATACACTATTTGGATTCTTTGATTGGACAAAGAAAAGAATCGGTCGTGAAATATCCTGATCAGAGCATCCTTAACTGAAATACAGTTAGACCTATACCTGAAAAACTTAAAGCATGGTTCATTTAATTTTTATCTTTGCACCATTGTATCTATTTGTGCTAAATGGTTATCATTTATTGCAAAACAAGTTGGCAGACAACAATGAAAACAATGCGTCTTATTTATTTATTCATTCGGTCATTCATTCAAGGCCAGTGAAATTTTTGCAAGGGCAAGAAAAAAAATGTAACCACTGGCCCAACTGTGTGTGTCCTTAGTGTTGAGCCCTGTCAACACTATCAAAATCAGTATCATAACAATTGTACACAGATCTGTAGAGCAATTGTTTTACAGACTTAAATTTTCAAATGAAAATAAAAAAATAAAAAATTTCCTGTACTTGAAAAGGAAACAGGATGATTTTGAATAGCATAATTGTATAGTTGGGTTAGGATAGCTGACAAGGCTTACATATCCATTGTCCTCTTTGAGAATAACTTCCTGCGTAAGGAAGTATGTATACTCCCGCCCCCCTCTAAAAACAATGCATGCCTGCACCAGTAGTCCGCTCACATAGCACGGAAAAATATTTAAATGACACACTTACACCATGAGGGACATAATGCTAACAAATGCTCATTCCTCTCCAGAATGGCTCATTCACACTCTCTGGGTAATTAGAGAACAATGTCCAGCACTTCTATCTCTAATTAAACAACTGATAAGTATCTAATTCCCAAAGAAGCAATTGAAAACATTACAATATGAGCTTTAGACAAATCTAAAGATATCTAGTATCTGTTTGCTCTAAGCCAGTACTGTGCCCAATTCCTTCCGTTGATAACAATGAAACACCTTTCAGTGGTAAGGCTAAGATAGAGAGAGAGAGAGGATGAGTTGCAGGTCTTCCTCATAAAAATGACAGCAACAAAAGCCTCCACTATAAAAAGAAAAGCCAGTGCTCTCCTGGGACAAATTTATCTGGAGTGCTCAACAGTGTTAGTTTTTCAGGGGGAAAGGGTCTCTGTGTGTTTTGTGTTGTGTTGTGTGTGTGTGTGTGTGTGTGTGTGTTGTGTTGTGTTGTGTTGTGTGTGTGTGTGTGTCTTAGTGGTGACGAGAAATGCTAAGGACTCCTGAAATAGATGGGTGTAGCCCACAGCAAGACTACCGCACTACAACCAGATCTTCAAAACATGGTTGTGTTTGGGTGTCTCTGGGTGTTTTCTGTCTTCAGCTTTATCTCTCCTGCTTTTGCGTGTATTTATAAATCCGAAAAGGTCTATTTATTCAAAATAGAAGTGAACAAATACACCCACAGGTATGAGCAGAGGGAGGAGGTGAGCATGTTGGGAGAAAAAAGGAGTGCAAATGTGACAGCAGCAGCTGAGATTTACATTAGGTTTCGCTCATGTTGATCTGTCAGGAGTCAGTGGGCTCTTTCTGCAGAAACGCTCTGCACTTGTGGCGATGTCTCTCAGATGGGATTTGTGTGTTGCACTCTGGACTTGCTAAGACTTGCACATCCCTATGTTATTGGTAACACAGAACTACATGTGAGGTCCAGAAAGAAAGATTTTGATGCATTGATGTCTAATGCACATATGAATCATACTGTATATTTTTTTTATGAATTTGGTTGATTGATTTGGTCATTTTGAGTTGAACTTTAGTTATTAACTTTAATTTGCTTGCTTATAAAATCAGAATATGGGCAAATAATAAATAAAGTGATCATTCTTGGACTGTTTTACCACTGTTCAAAAGTTTTTTTGTTTTTGTTTTCACCAAGGTTCCGTTTATTTGATTAAAAGTACAATAAAAACAGTAATATTGGGAAATATTATTACAATTTAAAATAGTAAGTTTCTATTGTAATATATTTTAGAATATTTTTATTATTTATTTATTTAATCCTGTAATGGTAAAGCTGAAATTTCAGCAGCCATTATTTCAGTCTTCAGTGTCACATGATCCCTCAGAAATCATGTTTCTTAAATTATCAATGTTGAAAACAGTTGTGCTGATTAATAGTGTGGAAACCATAATACTGTTTTCCTTTCTATATTATTTGATGAATAGAAAGTTCAAAGAACCGCATTTAATTAAATACATCATTTATAATATTATGAATGTCTTTACTATCCATTTTGAGCAATTCAATGCATCATTGCGTAATAAAATTAGTAATTTCTTTAAAAATAAAACATTTACTTAAAATTGCACTAGAAACAGCAACATTTAATTTTAAATTGTATTCATTAAAAAATATATATATTTATAAGTGGATTGAATGAAGATGGATTTATTAGAGATGCAAAGATTAAATATCTAGTGTTGTGGTTAAAGGGAAACTGTAATGTTTGTGCATCAGCTGTATGTGAAGGGCACTTCAGGTAGATATGTCAGAGCCATAAACAGTACTTGTCTGTTTTGTATTTTTAATTAAATGGAATTGAAAAGTGGGTCACCTATTTACAAAAAGCACAATCACAATTAGGTTGTGAAGAAACATATTGAACATGAAATACTTATGCTAAATTACACTAATTAACAGTAAACGCCCTAACTGAGTCAACTTCAAAAACACAGTGATAAAAAACACTCTTTAAGTACATTGTTTTACCCTTTTTTAACTAATACAACATACTGTAGATAAGCAATTCTCTCTGAAATGAATCATGCTCCCTAATGCTACAACTGAGGGAATAAAGTAATTGCCCTTATATGGAATACTGTCTTCTTTCAAAGAAAAATAAGTAATTATTTAAATTTTAATGCAACATTATTGCACAGTGTGTTTAAAGTGTTGGGGAATAATGCAATCCCTGGTGTTAATTAGTGCAAATATGAATGCTTGTGTTTTTAACTTCAGTTGAAGGTTTAATATTCAAGATTTAATGGGCCATGTCAAGACTTGATGGGATCATATATAATCAAACAAATGGCTAAATTATGAGACTTCATTTGTAATGATTGATCAGTGCTGCTTTTCGCTAACATAGTTAGCAAGACCTAAGAGGAATGTGGATCACTGACAGATCATAGCACTAATTCACAGAAGTGCTTTAATAAGTAAGGATTAGCCAGTCTTTCCATTTTCAAGCAGTCCAATCCATAACGGAGGGCAGTGCAAAACACTCTACCTCATTAAACAAGATCTTATTAACTGGAGCTCGGCTTATTCAGCTTAAAACTTGTGCATTTAATCAATTAAGTTGCATGTGTTCAATTCCACACATTTTTTGGGATCAAATGTCAAGGTTTCATTATGGTATATTTTTAGAATGATTGGCAGTCCCTTTTGTTTTGCAGAGTTTAAATGAACTGTTTTAAAAGAATCATGTTTTCTTAACTCATAATTAAAACATAAGTGTGGAGGATAAACCCAGTGATCCTTTCTTTCTTTCTTTCTTTCTTTCTTTCTTTCTTTCTTTCTTTCCCTTGGAAATTGGATGATCACTTTCATTCTTAAGGGTTGCTAGCATTTTGTGGAGGCCTTAAAAGTATAGTTCAAACCTGAATATCTTTCTACTGTGGAAAATAAAAGGAAACATTTTGAAGAATGTTGGTAATTAAACAGTTTCTGTTCCCAGTGACTTCTGTTCCATGGACAAAACTTACAGTGGAAGTCAGTTGGAACTGAAACTTTGGTTATCAGCATTCAGCAGAAGAAAGAAATGCATTCAGGTTTGAAATGACATGACGGTAAGTAAATGATCTTAAGTACATTATTTTCATTTTGGGGTGAACGATCCCTTTAAATGGCTTTTTTTTCCAGAGCAAAATCTTTCAAATATGAAAATAATTTTTACGTAATATTCAACATTTACACAAAGATTGCTTTGATACCAAATATGCCCATCATCAAAGCTTCAAAAACCTCTTCAACTCAACACGCTGAATGAGTCCTATATTTTGATCGGGAAACAAAATCCCCTGAATCCATTTACAAAGTTAATTCATAGAATGATTTCAATATGAGGTGACATAAAATGCCTAGTTTGCACAAAGCCTCCTTTTCCAACTCACTAGTGCTAGCAACATTTCTGCAAAACTGTTGTTTCTTATATGTTCTATGACAATTTCGAAGTGAAATGTCCGTGAGTGCGTAAAGGCCATTCCTTCACAGTCTTCAGCGGGTGTGCCCAGGAGGGTCACCAGATGACTGTGTTCTGGGAGCACATGCCTTGTGTTGTGTTTGTCTTTTGCCATGTGCTCTCTCCTGTCTATTGTCTGGCCCCTCCCATCTTGTTACCATGCAGCATCCGACTGAAAGTTTGCCTCATTATTGTTTTAGTTGCTCCACCTGTGTCTCCCTCGTTAGCCTCCTCATTTGGTTTCCCATTTATTCTCCTGGTGTCTGTCATCCTGTGCTTATCCGTCATTTCTCATTGTGTGTGTTTCATGTCTGCATGTGTGCAGCTTTAGCTCTGCCTGTCTGTTTTTCTCCCTCGGGGTGGTTTGAGTTTGTTTTTGTTTCATTTTTTACTAAAATTAAATACCATTTCTCCAGCGATTGAGTCCTCGCTTCATCTCCCCACACGCACCGTGACACATTCATATTATTCGAAACAGATAACCTTGAATCTGGCAAAATGTTATTACTTTGGTCGTCATGCATATTACAGCAGTCCATAAATTAAATGTCAGGCTCTAAAAGATTTGTGTTTTAAAATAATGTACCACATATCCTTAAACTCATAACCGACACACTTTGTACCAGCAAACGTGAGATAAAAACCATTCAATTTCAGCTTGCTTTTACAAGTCTTTGAACCCTTTCGCGCATCATAACTTGTTTCATGGGATTTGTGAAAGCCCTCTGCATTGCAAATGTAGTGCTGTACCAGGTGAGTTCCCAAGCAAGTTTACTATGTCAGAAAACCACGCATTCAGTACGGAGCTGGTTATGTGATTCAAGCATCAGAATGTATTAGTTTACAAATCACACACTATGGTAAAAGTGTTTTGAGGTCATAACATACCTGTATTGTGCACGGAACTGTGCAAAAGTAAGTCTTTATTAATCAATAATCTGCCCCTGTAAGCATTTGTGTGAAAAGGAATTAAAGTTGTTGCTGTGCTTAATTGCCACTAGTGTTCATTTCAACTAGAAAATGTATTGAATTGTATGCACAAGTACAGTTTTGGAGTTTTGAAAAAATGTAGCCTCGATTGTCCATTTCATCTTGCAGTTTGCTTTTTCAGCACTATTGTTTGCGTCTTCCCTTCCTTTCATTCTGCCCCTGGTTGACACTTTCATATTTTTTTTTTGCCAGAGTTGGCAAAATTACATTGCTCCATGGCCCACTTCGACATACTGCATTTTACCTTCCCCAACTTCAGCTACGCTAAATAAAATGAGTCAAGTGAGATGAATGTTCATGTCTGACATTACTGCACATCCGGGAGCCACAAACTGAACAAGGGCAAAAAGAGTGAGGTTATTCATGGGAGGGACTTTCATTTCTTTGGAAATAGACTTGTGCTTCATTATAAAATGGAGTTATGCAGTAGTAGGTTGTGGAGTATAATTATATAAATCATTACAGCAGCTCTATCAGAATAGGCAAGCACTAAAGCATTTACGCAGCAAAAAAAAATTAGTAACCAATCAGCGCTATTAATGCTGTATCAGTGCTGATGAGCAACTGTTTATGCAATGTATGAGTAAGTGCTTATGAATGGAATGTTTATCAAATAAAAATTTTAAAACTGTGCATTTATACTGGAGAGCGCTTGTTTCCTCATATGTTTTTCCATAAACACCCTAGCCTGTGTGATAGACTCCCAAATGTTTTTTGTCTGGCGGTATTCAGATGGGAGAGTCTCTAAAAGTGCTGAATTGTTAATGAAGTTCTAAGTGGAGGGGAAATAATCATATTTGCACAGTTCTAATTAAAGCCATTGGTAAAGACATATTGATCACCACCACCTTTGGCTGCCAGCCTGTGATTACGCTCAGGGATTTAGCAAGTGAAAGGCAAGTGAGTGAGTGACGTGACTTGTAGCCAAGTATGGTGTCCCATTCTCGGAATTTGTGCTCTGCATTTAACCCATACAAGTGCACACACACAGTAGTGAACACACTCACAGTAGTGAAAAACCAACACTTACACACCCAGAGCAGTGGGCAGCCACATGCAGTTGGGGGTTCGGTGCCTTGCTCAAGGGTTTCACCTCAGTCATGGTATTGAGGGTGGAAGAGAGCGCTGGTCATCCCCCCCACCTACAATCCCTGTCAGTACTGAGACTCAAACCCATGACCTTCAGGTAACAAGTCCGACTCTCTAACCATTATACCACGACTGCCCCCAACTTGATTGTCGAAGAAATTCCATCTATTTGCAGAACTAGAAAACTATATTCTTACCATATGTAGGGATAGGTCACAATCAGTGGTGTACGAAGTACACAAATCAAGTACTTGAGTAAAAGTACAGATACGTATAATAAAATATTACTCAAGTAAAAGTAAAAGTACTCCTTTTTCAATTTTACTCCAGTGAAAGTACAAAAGTACTCGATGTTTTATGTACTTAAGTAAAAAAGTACTGATAGATAGATTTATTTAGCAATTTTATATAGGCTACTTAATTTAAATTTATATTAGCACATATTTTTTATAATCCTACTGCTCAAAATACCTGGGATTTATATATTTATCCCAAAATAACCACTATATGGAGTCAAGATATATTTTTGTTGTTGATATGGACTACTTTGACGAGAGTGATATAGTAATATTCCCTATGAAGCTTACACTGCGATGTACCTGAGAAAAAACAGATGTGGCCATCTGATTTTCACCAGTAAGAAAAAAGTGTTTTAGAGCTTGTTGTTTTGCAGAACATCACAGTTATATATGACATGAGAATAAGGCCTGAAGTTAGGAAGAAAATTTTAAGGAAAATATAATTATCATAATTTTCATAATGATTTTTTTCTTCTCAAACCTTGTCTGTGGTCCCTGGCCAAATGCCCCCAGAGGGCATCACTTCCCACTTTGATAATTACTGTAGTTACTATGTTCTGAACATCACATCCTTTATTTACCCCCAGATGTAATCTATCTAGATGGTTGAATAAAAATATTTGGACTTTAAAAAAAAAAATACCTAAATTTAGCACCAGCAAGCTCGTTAGCTAGACAGTTAGCATCAGCTAACAATATTTACTTATTTTCAGTATGGTTATGATAGGCTGCCGACGATATGTTTTTTTGGGGACGATACCGATATTGGGAGTAAAAAAAACGGAGATACGATATATCGGCCAGGTATAGTCTTGGGTGTATTAGTTACCCCCCCCCGTACCAGTCAAAAGTTTGGACACTTTCCAATTCGTGTGTCCAAACATTTGACTGGAACTATATATAGAATACAGTATATACAAAAACAGAATATATATACATAAACACAATTTTTGCAATGATCACTCAAATGTGGCGATCAAACACTTATAATGACGTGACAGAGATATGTAAGGGCATTTAACAATTTAACAATAAACTTAATTATCCAAAATGAGTCTGACATCAGTGCACTGAACAGTAAAGTTGAAGTTTATTCAACTTTAATTAAATTCAATTCCATTCAACTTTATTCCGTTGAAGTTTATTTCACTTCGGAACATTCATTCACGGATTTGCGCTACTGTCACAGACGAAACTTACTAGAGAAGTGACATAATATAATATAGGGGAGCGTGATGCACAAAGTAACGGGTGTTAGTTGTAACACACGTGGTTTGAATATTTATTTTACCATTGTAAAATTAAAATTCTGGCTTAAGTAAATTTTTCATCTCAGTTTTTATAGTGTTAATTTAAAATGAGAGAAATCTGCTATTATTTGAATCTCCAATCTGTTATTTATCAGTTCAGATCGTTTTTTTAATGATTTGATTACTAGCAGAAGACACTAACCAGTTTTAAATTCCAGTTGCGCAGATGGGGCATGTTGTAACACTGCGTTACAATGTGCTATTATATGACATTAGCAATGTAATTTACACACTTTACTTTAATTAATTAAAATGAGAAACAACAAGAAACAGGAGAATAAAGACTGACAGTCAATATTTAATGCTCAGAAGTGTATTATTTCAAGAAATGTAAAGCATTTGTGCTCGTTTCTGTTGGCCTCATCAAGCATGGGTGCGGAATTGTCATTGTCTAAACTACCAAAACAGATGGTTTTGTAATTCCTAAAAAACCACCATTATTTTATTGAAAAACTAAATATTTAAAGATATATATATTCAGAATATACTCACCATATATCGATATATATATAATATTATTTAAGTTGTATTGACATAAATATGTTAGTTGTCTTGTATATTTTTTTTCATCTCGAAGATAAGATTTTTAAGGCTGTCATATGGTCAAGTTTACTACGTGCCTAAGAGTAGCACTGTGTCCACCTACGGGGCATGTGTTAAATTTCAATATGAAACAAGCCAACCATTGTACTAGACAAGTGTAAAATACTGTGGCATAAAATATATACGATGAACCCCATGGGATACACAAACTGAGAAAGTCAAAAAGGTAGGTGTGACCTCGCTCTCCCTACCTCTGTAAATAAATCCAATTAAATTCAAGTTATTGCCCAACTTTAATGCCCTTTGAATGTAAAACTGGACATTTCCGGGAACTGGAATCATGGAGTAAGTTCAGGTGCAGTCACTCGCGGGCACTTACGGTGGAATAAGACAACGCACCGTGAATAGCTGCCTGAAAGAAACATCCTTACTGAAGGGAAAAAGGTGATGGATGTCACCTACTGCTCGCGAACGCGCCTGCAGATCTGCCAACCAAATTCGGGGGATCCTCAGCTCGAGGGGCCCATCTCGAAGCCACCGCGAATTAACCACTAGTATTCCAGAACCCCCCGGGATAGCCACGCTGGGGGTGGTCTCATTCGAAGAGGGCCTCGAAAACTTACACTCGATGTCGCGTTCTATGAGGGTTTCCTCACGAGCAGAAGGGATCCCCAAATTGGTGCAGATTCACCGCGCCGTACGGAGGATAGGCCCCGTTCAAATTTCAATGTTTTTCCATAGGCTTAAAGCTTTGAAAAGGTTTTTCCAGGCGCCAGTAGAAAAACAATGAGAGCGCGCTCTGTGGCCAAACGAATGTAATTACACATTTCAAGCATTTTATCTGCGTTATGTGTTCTGTAAAAAAAATTCATATCGGTGGCATATTCGCCAATACCGATATATATTGGCGACAGGCTCATATCGGCAGATAATATCGGCTAAACGATATATCGGTCGTGGCTTGAGTATGAATAAACATTCATATCTGGCTACTCGGCTAGTTAATCCAAACAATATAAAATTTATACTGTTGATAAACAATATAAAAATAGATGTCACATAGTGCTAAATGCGTAGTATTTTAATAAAACTGTTAACGTTACGACAGTGTGGATATATCTAGTCGTGATTTTAATGTTTCGGTGTTTTTTTAAACCTATAATCAGAGACACAGGTTGATGGTTGCATCAGATCATTTCAGTGAGGCTTAAAAGATAGATCACCCTTACATCAGATTTAGCACAAAACAATGCCCAATTTGACCTAATTGGATTTGCATTCCAATAATTAATCCTAAAAGTCGAAATAGGTAAATACATTGAGCTCTACAAGAGCTCACGTGTTGTTAATTGTGCTTCATCACGGCGACGTCGCACTAAAGGTAATTTGACCGCAGTGAGTGTCGATACCTTCAAAAAACATATAATTGTCAATGAATCGTTTGGTGCAATTTGCAAACTGATTTAAAAGGTTAATTGAAAAGAATCAGGTAGGGTCGAATCAGACACCCGCCTTCGCGTCTCGGACGCATGTGATTTATATCTTAAGGATTAAAAACATATGTTTAAGAAATGAAGTGAAGTTAAAAGTATGATATTATGTTTTGGAATGTAGTGAAGTAAAAGTAAAGTTACTCAAAATAAAACAATCCAGTAAAGTACAGATATGTGAAAAATTTACTTAAGTACAGTAACAAAATAAAACTACTTCGTTACTGTCCACCACTGGTCACAATAGTAAATTAGCCTATACCTATCTACACCCATAAACCTATCTTCAACCGTATGTTTATCTTAATTTTTTTATATATTTAATGCTGGTGGCTTAATTAGATTGCTAACAGTGTGCTGTGTTTTAGCTGTTAAACAGTTTGAATGATTAAACTCCCTCAGAAAGTTGTATCTTTATTTAATCTGTTTCACCTGCTGTAGAAATCTGCTTAAACTATCCTGCTTTGCTGGTCTTAGCTGTTTTAAAATTATACTTAGAGGTATAGCTCATCCAAAATGAAAATGCTGCCATCAATATAACCACATGTTTCAGAAAGTTAAGGACCTTTTGGAAGCAAGAGAAGATATTTGAAGGAAATGAATGAATGAATCAAAGTTTTGCTTACCATTGCCTTTTTTTTTTTTGGGTATAGAGAAAAATACACAGATCTTTCTCAAACTATTGGGCGGACTGTCCATTTAAGCTAGTCTGGCTTATGTTTATCCAGTTTAGCTAGGAGGGCAGCTGGTCTTCCCTCAAACCAACCAACAACTGATAACTAACCAACAGACCAGCCTGACAAGGCTTGAAAACCAGCCAAAGGGCAGTTCATGCAAAGGAGATACCGTATGAAACTATAAAGTTTTAATAATTGTTCTAATTACATGAGAACAGGGCGGTCCACACCACAACACTAACAAAACAAAGGAACAATATTGTTGGAATAATTTTTATAACGTTTTTGTCCAGCTGATGAACAATAAAAACACTAAGAGCAATCAGAATCCACTCGAATTTAAAGAGCTTGAGCATTTAAAGCAGCAGATGACAAAACTGCAGTGTGTGCTTATAATAAACAGAACATTATTATCCCTTGGTGTGGACATTAATATAGTTATCTTTAGAGTTATTGCTCTTGGTGTGAATGGGCCTCAAAACCAGCAAACCAATATAAATAAATAAATCAATAAATACATGTAAAGTTTCTCACGTTCCCATTCAGTCAGTCACGTTCAAGGTTAAGTCACGGTGACTGACGAAATTGGGATCCGCCCCGAGACGCCAATACTTCGAGTGTTAACTAAACAAGCCAATGACAGTTGTCGTGCGTGTTTCGCCACGCGCACCCTCCACCGCAGCGTGGGTATAAAAGGAGAGCGTGTGCAAATGCACATCAGCTTTTCGCTTCGGAGTCGAGCCTTCTACAGGACGAATCTCCGTGAGTGTTCGAGAAACAGCTGGCGTTGGCGTGACGGCGTATCAGCGGGGGTTGCCATACAGGCTGCTGAAACCTCGGCGGGCTGAGCTGTCAGTCTGCCGGCTCCGCCGCGACCTCACCGTGAGCGATGTCAAGCGCTTAACTAAAGAGTCTGTGTTTCTTCTAAAGAGCAAAATCTAAAAGAGCTTACGCGCGAAGCGGGTCTTTTTAAAGCTGGTCCCGCTCGGCCCGTTTCGGATGCGGTAGTTCCGCCTTCATGTCTGCTGACGGTCATGATAACTGCCTCTCGGGGCTGGGGCTTACAGCACGCTGAAGCATGTCATGGATGAGTCATGTTACTCACCTGCGGGAACATGGACCATCGACGACTGCGGTCAGATACATCCTCATAAACGGGGTGGTATATCCCCCGGCCATGCCCCGCTCTAGTCCTCTGGTTCTCGGCAGGGCTACTCTCGGGTTCACGGCAGGGAGGACCTGAGTGGTTAACGGTGAGAGCTTCTACGCGAGTACGTCTCCGCGGGCCTATCATCCTCGAGCATGTAAAACCACCTGGGCTTGAACGGACGAGCGTGCCTGGTCTCCTCGGACAGGGCGGGGTTCTAGAATCTTGGCGGGGGCACAGGCAGAGGACCAGGATTGCGGTCGCTGCATCAGGGGAGGAGCGAGCTAGGCCTCTCGGAGTGGAGTATTCGGCTGCGCTGCCACGAGGTGAGTGGCGTGCCGAGTCCGCCCAGAGCTGACCGCTAGCATTTCCAGGGCCGATGAGAGCGTCGCGGCGCACTGGAGGGCCTCCGCCTCTCCCGACCCCTACGTTCGAGCGCGGACTGAATGGTACGGGGAGTGCAGGCGTCGGCGCGGCAGCATTGACGTCCGTTCCAGTTTCTTCCAGGAAGTGCCCCCCATGAGGAGGTTACAAAGTCGTGGAAGGCACCTTGTTCTGCCCGAAACAGACTTGGTGCCCCCTCCATCCTCACCACCCTCGACAGGGGGGCGGCCCAAGGGTATGTGGACACCCCTCCGGTCGAAGGGCCCCCCCGCCCCGAGCCCGTGTTGCCCCTGCGATTGCCCTGCAGCTCTGCCCGCAAAGCGCCGCCGCCTGGGGGGGTAGTCCACGCCTTCCGTCCAGGGTCTGTAAGTTCTCGTCCGCTCTGACGGTTAAGGCTTACAGTGCCGCTGGACAGGCGCTTCCGCCCTGCACGCCATGGCCCCCCTGCAAGTCCACCAGGCCAAGGCGTCGAAGCAGTTGCACGAGGGTGGTGCTGAACCAGGTGTGCTGCAGGAACTGCGCACAGCGACGGACCTCGCCCTTAGGGCGACGAAAGTCACGGCGCAGGCCCTGGGTCAGACGATGTCCACATGGGTGGTCCAGGAGCGCCACCTATGGCAGACCTTGGCGGATATGAGGGAGACCGAAAAACATTTCTTCCTGGACTCCCCGATCTCCCAGGACGCCTATTCGGCGACGCGTTGGCGGCTTTTGCGGGGGCCCCCAACAGTTCTCCACCGACACAGATAGAAAGCAGACGAGGCGATCCCGGAAACAAAATGCCGGCGGTCTGCTGCTGTCCGCAACACACCGCCGGGCTGCAGCCATCTGTCTGCTCGCGCCGAGGGCACCCCTCCTGCAGGATCCACCTCCGCTCGGCGCGGCCACAACAGCAGTCCTTACAAACGGCAGAAGTCCGTGCGAGACGGGAAGGAAACGGCGCAAGCCCGCCTCCGCCCTGCAAGACCGGTGAACGGCCTCAAAGCAGGACGGCCGGTCCCTGAGACCGGGCGAACGGAGACCCTGGATCCTGTCTTCAGAGTGGGACCGAACATACTACTGCCCCGGAGGAGGGCCGGGTGAAGAATTTTTTGTTCCCGTTTGTTTTTGTTCCGCCAAATCTTCAATAAAAGAGCAGTTTCCTTTGCCTTTGCCAGGTCCCAAGAGGGCGAGGACTGCGGTGCACGAGACCCAGTCTCTACACGGCTGTCCCCCTCTCCCTTCGCTAATGGGCAGAAGGGTTCAGTTCAAGGACGCTACGCCACCTCACGAGCCCATGCCTAGCAGGAGGCCAGGTAGTCGTGCGCATGCGCACTAAGACCCCACCCTGGGATGCGCGGCCCTCCCGGGCGGGTCCATGGGTTCCACTTCGCTGCCCCACTGCGGGTACGTAGGTGGTCTCCCTGGTCCAGCTAGTTCTGTCGCTGGGGGCCTGGTTAGCCCTCCCAGGCCGTCTCGCTGGCTCCTGAGAACCATCAGACTTGGCTACGCGATTCAATTTGCCCGGCGACCTTCCAAGTTCAGGGGCATTCGGTTCTCCTTTGTGCTGGACAGGGATGTTCCTGTCTTGCGTGCAGAGATCGCGGTAATGCTGGCGAAGGACGCGATACAGCCGTTCCCTCCAGCCGAGATGAGGTCGGGTTCCTACAGCCCATACTTCATCGTACCCAAAAAAGGCAGTGGATTACGACCAATCCTGGACCTACGCATGCTGAACCGGGCCCTTCACAAACTCCCGTTCAGAATGTTGACGCAGAAGAAGATATACGCATCATTCACAATGCGTCGCCTTTCGATGGTTGCAGGGTCGACCTCAAGGACGCGTACTTTGATGTATCGATGTGGGCTAGTTGAGAAGTTCGCACACAGACCTTTCTCCGCTTGGCGTTTCGAAGGTTTGTGTTTTTTGGTGTGCGAGAAATCAGTAAAGGCATACCCTTTGGGATATCATGTCGCATGTGTCTCACCAAGGAGGGAGGGCAGCCCGCGTCCATTGAGGGAAAGCGGGCCTTCTGCGTTCTCAATTACCCTCGAGAGCTGCTATATACTGTGCCCGTCCCGAGACGCGAGTTGTGAGGAAAACAGGGATATGGTGCTCAGTAACCCTCAGAGATTCGGGTCGGGTTCAACTGGGAAAAGAGCAAACTCTCTCTGGTGCAGAGGATCTCTTTTCTCGGCAAGGAGCTGGACTCGGTCAACCTCTCGGCACGTCTCTCACTAGAGCGTGCACAGTCGATGCTGAACTTCCTGGGGTCCTTCCAGCGCAAGACGGCGGTTCCACTGAGACAATTTCAGAGGCTCCTGGGCATATGGCATCCGCAGCCGCTGTCACGCCGCTCGGGTTGCTTCATATGGGACCGCTTCAGCATTGGCTTCACGACAGGGATAAAGAGCTGGGCAGTGGAGACACGGAACTTACCGCGGTTTCGTTACCACGTTTCTGACGTCAGACCCTGCCAATGGAACAGATCTTGCCCTTTCTCGGACCGGAGATCTTGTGGCAAGTATCCAGGATGTGTGTGTCAACAGAGCCTCCGCCAGGGCTGGGGGCCATGTGAAGGGGGAATGCAGCGGCGGAGGATTGGTTGGTGCCAAGAAAAGTGGCCTATCGACTGCCTCGAGTTGCAGCACAGTTCTGGCGGCTCTGAGGCCGCTTTCAAACGCTGTACATGGCAAGCACGTACTGGTCCGTATGGACAATACTGCGACCGTTGCATACATCAACCACCATGGAGGTCTACGCTCCCGTCGCATGTCGCGACTCGCCCGTCACCTTCTCCTCTGGAGTCAGAAGCATTTGAGGTTGCTTCAGGCTATTCACATCCCTGGTGTGCTCAATCGTGCAGCCGACGAGCTCTAACGTCAGCCCGCCCTTCCGGGAGAATGGCGACTCCACCCGAGACAGTCCACCTGATTTGGAGACGCTTTGGGGACGCCCAGGTAGACCTGTTTGCCTCCCCGGAAACGTCCCATTGCCAGTTGTTTTACTCCCTAGCCGAGGGACCCCTCGGCACGGCCAAGACCGGGCGTGCAGCTGGACCCCCCGCAGGGACCACCTACGCAAACTAGGCGTTTCCCCCAGTGAGCCTTCTCGCGTAGACACTGTGCAAGGTCAGGGAGGATGAGGAGCAGGTCCTGCTGGTGGCGCCTATTGGCCTACCAGGACCTGGTTTCCGGAACTAGTGCTCCTCGCGACAGCCCCTTCTTGGCGAATTCCTCTGAGGAGGGATGTCCTTTCTCAGAGAGGGGGCTCCCTCTGGCACCCGCGTCCAGACTTGGGGAATCTCCACTTATGGTCACTGGACGGGACACGGAGGTTCTAGGTAGGCTACCTCCAACAGTAGTAAACACCATCACTTCAGCCAGAACCCTGTCTACTAGACACGCTTACAGGCTGAAGTAGAACCTGTTCGTCGATTGGTGCTCTTCCCGCCTGGAAGACCCCCGTAGAGGCCCGATCGCAGTCATGCTTTCTTTCCTGCATCATGGGTTGGAGCGAAGGCTGTCTCCCTCCAACCTGAAAGTGTATGTTGACCCATTGCCGCACATCACGAGACAGTAGACGGTAAGTCTGTGGGGAAGCACGTTTTGGTCATCAGGTTTCTCAGAGGGGCAATGAGGCTGAATCCTCGGCGCCCTCACCTGTTACCCTCTTGGGATCTCCCCACGGTCCTGACGGCCTTGAAGAAGGAGCCCTTCGAGCCTCTGCAGTCGGTAGAGCTTAAGATTCTGTCGTTGAAGACAGTGCTCCTCACATCGCATTGGCCTCGGTCAAGAGGGATTAGGGGACCTGAAGGATTCGCGCGTCGACGATTCGTGCCTGGAATCGGGACGGGTGTAACATCTCACGTTTATTGAGGACCCCGGACCGGATATGCTGCAAAGTTAAACCACGCCTTTCAGGGATCAGCTGGGAACTGGCATAGCGCTGACCGGGAGGAGGCGACCCAGCCATCGCTTTGCTCTGGTCCGTTCGCGCTCTGCCGCCATTTCGTGGGAGCGTACGCGGAGCCCTCAGGACCTAAGACCAGTCTTTGCTGCTTGGAGGCCAGCAGAAGGGAAGGCGGTCTCCAAACAAAGACTGCCCCGGTAGTGGAGGGCTATAGTCTTGGGTACCAGGACCAACGTTTTTACCATGGCCACCCTCGGAGTGAGGAAGCTACTCCTCGAGAGGCAGGGCACTTAGTGGGCCATTGGAGCGGGCGCTCGAGAGCAGAAATCTGTAGAGCTGCCTGGTGGGCGAAGCCTAACAGTTTGGAGATTCTATAATCCCGTTGTAGAGGCCCGTGTCGTCATCTGTTGTAACTAGCATCAGGGTAGCGCAGAACCCGGGACTGCCGGTGCGATACGCTTGCTGCGCCACCCCCTACGGACCGGATACGTGCGCTCTGTGCGGCCTCATTCAGCCTCCCATGGAGAACCGAGTGGGTTCCTCCCCGACCCTCGGCAGGTCAGGAGTGGCGGAGGCGCAAGACGCCCAGGCTCAGCAATCGAGTGCATGCCCAAGGTAGCCCTTGTGCGGGGTAGGTTGCCGTGTGTAGTGATCCCCCCTGGGTGATCCAAATGTGTATCTTCACACGTACGAGTCCCCTCTCGGGAGGCACAGTGCTCTTCCTGGCAGCTCGTTGTCACGCCATTCTAGCAGGTAGTGATCTCACCAGGTGGGTTGAGTTACGCAAGAGAGTTAATATGTAGTACTGCCAGGGCAGTCATTAGTGTACATTACCACATTTGTATACATCCTATGTGCGGGATGTGGCTCCGTTAGCCCGTCCAAATGGTACGCTTTACCAGGTGTTATCCACATTGAACACTCGTATGGACAAAGCACGAGTGGCGAGGAACATCAGCCAAGCCGCTGTACTTCTTCCGCAACAGCGGGAGGTGGCGGGGACTTGCCGGGCTTCCGCAGGGCACGAGGGGGGTAGCAATAGTGGCGTTTTCCATCCACGGATCCCAATTGTTAGTCTATGAAGTAACGTTTTGACACGTGGAAAGACTGAATGGGAACGTCTAGGGTACTTGTGTAACCCTCGTCTGAAGGCAGGAACGGAGATCGTTACGCCCCGTGACACAGTTGCTGTAAAAAGCTGTATCGGCGGGGGCACGTAGTCTGGCTCAGGCTCCTAAGCGAAGGAAAATGATGTGCGTTGCATGCGTCTCCTGTTCATACCCGAAAGTGCGGGGGAGGGTGCGCTTGGGACGAAAACGCAGCAAATTTTCATTGGTGTTTAGTAACACTCGAAGGTGAGTTTGGGCTCTGGGCGGATTCCCAATGCGTCAGTCTGAAGTAACGTCTCCGTTACCCTCTGGGAAACCAGGGTACACAGTAACCTAGACGTTTTAAATAGGTCTTACTAACCATGTATATAGAGGTCACACACGACATTAAAAACAACAATGGATACGGTCTGGTTTGTAGTCAGCACTTCGGGCATAAAGAAAAGGCCTATTATTTATAATTTTGTGAAGTTCTGAAAAGCTAAATCAGATGAATGTAGAATTTGATGTAAGTATTATAAAGATGGTTCCTCCTGGATCATATACTCTCGACAATCTCTCGATATCTATCCTCACTCTCTCTCTCTCTCTCATATCTTGTGCACACAGACGCACGACGTTGAGATTGACAGAGGAATCTTAGCCTTGGTCAGCTCTATCGGCTGTATGTCTGCTGGGTCTCTGCAGTCTTTAGCTGACGCAATGCACATCCCACACCTCTTCATCCAGAGGGCGCCCACGGGCACTCCTCGCTCTAGCTGCCCATCCACCAGTCGCGCCCAACCAGACGACTACACTCTCTTCGTCCGGCCTCCCATCTACCTAAATGATGTCATCTTCCAAGTGGTGATGGAGTATACCTGGCAGAAGTTCATTATCTTCTATGACACTGACTATGGTGAGTAGTTTCAATGTACTAATGGCAGTAGTAAATGGCCGTAAGGAGCTCTCTCACAGTGTGTCCAATCAGTGACCCCACATTAACACCCTCTTATTACCACCACAGAGAGGAAATTATTCAGCATTATTACCTCCATTGCTCATTATGTGTTTAAGGCAATTTTTCTGTATGTGTTTGAGAGAAAAGAGCATGGACTGTGAGTGAGGAAAAAATTATCTGGGCATTCACGGATTAACCTCAGAGCCGACTGGGCAGTTGCCCACAGGCCTTTAAGTCCAAGAGGCCTGAAACTGTTATTTATTTATTTTTTTGGCAAACATCTTCCCTTGAGCTTTTACCTATTGCATTTCATGGCATTTCTCTTGGCCTTCCAATGCATTTCACTGACCGAGCAAACTGGGTAAAGTTAAATATGTTTCTTGATATGGCTGGTTTTGACTGGAGCAGAGTAGATGAGGGTGAGGATTTGCCTGCGGGTGCAGTTAGTCAGGCAGTTATCCAGCTGCCAGATTAAAGCCATTCTCATTGATTGAGGGGCCCGATATTTTCCACAATCATAAAGCTAATTACCCACGTCAGTTTTTTAGCTCCCATCAAAGATTGATGGGAGGTAAAACAAAGCATGTTTTAAAATGGATTGTTTAGTCATAAAACACTAAGGCTGATGATACACGGGACAACTTTTTGAGCAATGTTGCCGCCAACAGGCAACCAGATGAGACACTGGGCCCATGACCGATCTAAAGTATCCAGATAGACATTTGTTATCCATTCTCAATGTGAAAGTGCCCAAGCAACATTGCTCAAAAAAAGTTGCCCGGCAAAATTGCTTAAAAAGTTGCCCCGTGTATCATCAGCCTAACTGAACGAAAAGAGCATAATGGGTACTATATAAAAGATGATAATATAAATTCATAAGTGACTGGTTTAGGATGCTCCACAACTCTGTATGACACACAAGTAGTTCCCTTTCGATACTTCACTCGTACTGTGTCTTGCTTAAGACGCATATGGGAAAAGCCTTTTTTTCTCCTGAACTGAAGCCTATTTCATTCATGCAGTGAAACTGCACGGCCATTGGTTCGTGCAGGGCTTTAAAAACGAACCAATGGCGCGGCAGCGGAGCTGCACGAGCCTATGGCGACGAAGCCCGCCAAAGCCCACCAGAATGGGCGGGGCATCTGGCTATATAAGTGGGCGTTCGCAACAGGATTCTCAGAGGTGGGGTAACAACCTTTGAGATGAGTTGCAAGCCGCCGTTAAACCTGGAATAAGAAGAAGAAGAAGAAGAAGAAGGATTCTCAGATTTTGTCTCCTTCAGCGACGACTCTACGTCTCAATCTGATCCGAAGCCGCTCGCTGTTGACACGCCTTCGCAGTTGGAATCGGGACTTCTCAGCTCGGCTGACCTGCTTCTCCGCTGCTTCAGCGACGCAGCAGTTCCGGTCCTCTTCCCCTGCCGCCATCCGGCGACCTTCAACGAGATTTAAAAGCGCAGCGGCGTTGTTGCAAAATGCCGCGCCGTTATTGCGGCCGTGAAGGTCTCCCCTCCATGCCGATGCAGAGGCGGACAGTAACTAAGTACTTTACTTGAGTATGGCCGTACTTAAGTACACTTTTTGAGTATCTGTACTTTACTTGACTATTATTTTTTCTGGGAACTTATGACTTTAACTTCACTACATTTGAAAGACAAATATTGTACTTTTCACTCCACTACATTTCTATCAAGGTCCTCGAAGTAGAAAGTCGTTATATGTAGCAGCTTTGAAAGTCAGCAGCGCTGATTTCAGTCCTTCTTACCGTACTCAACGTGACCTTTCTCATTTCCTAACCCACTGAAGTGCAGCCATTCGCCCAGCATTTTTTGAACACTGACCAGCTGCAAATGTGATGTTTATTTACAACAATTCAATAATAAGAGGTTAATATTGTGGTTTATATTAGACACAGTGTTGTCTGATTTTGCTAAATTGTGTACGCGAAAATATTACCTATAAAGCCACAAAAGAACTGTTGTGCGTCTCCTAATAAAACACAAAAGGTGTTGGACTTGAAGCAGCACTGCACAGACTGTTCTGTGTGTGACAAAGTACCACGAGAGCGATTAGACGGCATTTTAAATGTTTTTGTTTTGATGTCAAATAAGTCTTGCTGTTTTGCTTTTTTGTTAAAGCAGTGTTGCTGTTACAATATTTTTTGCCTTATCACTCTGTTTTGACAGGCTTCACTGTCAACGCGTTCAAATGTGGATGAGGGGCTCACATAGATGTGTGCACACACATGTCGAGCGTGTGAGATCCCGTGCACTACCATACTGATTTTGTGGGGGTGGGTAGGGGTGTTAATTTTTTTCCACCATATGTTTTTAACATTCTAAAAGCTCTTTATTCCAAAGATACTATGTGTCAGGGTATTCAGCAGGTGTAATGTATTCTAAGTTGCTTCAGAAGTATTGCAAATTACGTACAACAAGAAAACAGTGCATTGACATAAAAAAGGAAATTTACTTTTGGTACTTAAGTACTTTTAAAAGCAAGTACTTATGTACTTTTACTCAAGTAAAAATCTGTCCTTAAAACTTTCACTTGATAATGGAGTAATATTTGACCAGCAGTACCTGTACTTTCACTCAAGTAATGGAGTTGAGTACTTTGTCCGCCTCTTGACGATGACGGCCAGAAGGAGTGCGTTTCCTGCTTGGGGAAACCCCATGCGGAAGCTGCCCTCACGGGAGCTATTTGCTCTCATTGCGAGAGTTTTAGTCTCGCCTCTCTCTGTTCACGGATCGCTTTCTTTTCAGAATTTTCTTTTCGGCCCAGATCCCACGTGCCTTGCTCTCACCACAGAGAGAGTGTTCACCCGTCCTTTTCTTCCGGTCGGATCAGCGCCCCTCTGCTGATGCGAGCGACCTGATCTCATTCAGGGGAAGTGGAGACGAGCTGCTCGATGACAGCATGTCACTGGCAGCATCGGATGCAGAGGAGCTGCTGGGCTCTGAAAATGACCCCACCCCCTCGCCATCATCCGCGCCCAGCGCCACCAAAGACGGGACGGATACCGAGATTATCCGTATCCTCTCCAAGGCGGTTGAAGAGCTAGGTTTAGAGTGGTCCCCTCCAGAGGAGCCCTCTCGCAGCCGTCTGGATCAATGGTTCCTGCCAGGGCGCCGACAGGCCCCTCGTTAGCGTACCTCTCCGTTCTTCCAGGAGGTCCACGACGAGCTCACCAGATCGGGGCGCGCTCCCTACTCTGCCCGCCTCCGTACTGCCTCTTCATCCACCCTCACCTCCATCAACAGCGCTGAAGAAAAGGGGTATGATAAACCGCCTCCCCTAGATGAGTCAGTGGCCGCACATCTCAGCCCGCCCATGGCCATCGGCTGGAGAGCAAAGGCTGCTCACCCATCTAAGCCGTGTAGGACTACTTCAGCTCTCGCTGGACGTGACCTGGCTCTACGCGCCACCAAGGCCACCGCTCAGGCGATTGGGAGATCGATGGCCAGCCTTGTGGTGCTCGAGCACCATTTATGGTTGACGCTGACGGAGATGAAGGACGCGGATAAGATCCCCTTCCTCGATGCTCCTGTCTCCCCCAAGAGCCTTTTCGGCTCAGCGGTCCCCCCAAAGGGTTTGAGAAAGTCTTTCACGGAGGCACAGAAATAGTCCCAGGCTATGCGACATTTCCTGCCTAAGCGCTCCAGCTCCGCTGCCATCTCAGCTCGCCCAAAATCTGCACCGACTCAGCAGCCTGCGAAACCAGCGCCTGCCACCCCCACTGTTCAGCCTGCTAAAGCGCAGCAGATGCGGGGATGTTCTCGCTCGGCCAGACGCTACCCTCCTCCTAAGCGCCAGGGACCCCGATCCAAGATTGCGTTGGACCCAGCGCCTCAGGCGTCATCCTGATCCACGGGAAAGGAAGAGGATGGGGTCAGATCTCGTCACGGACGGGCCGCCCCTCAAGCAGCCTCTCTTACACATCTTGACACTCCGTTCAGCTCCGGGTACAGAGGGAAATGTGTTTTGTGCAAACAACAGGCCCGTTCATGCGCCCAAGTATTCGACCGCTGTGATAGCGGGAAAAATAATAAAACACAAACATTTTCAAAAAGAGAGCAAACTTTCTCTTCCATCACTCGTACGTGTTCTGCCCCCGTGCGGCCAGTCACTCGAGTTAATCCAACCCCTTGCCACATGGGCTGAGGCCTGGCAGGCCATCCCCAGGGTGTTGGAATGGGTTATGGGCATAATAAAGTGAGGATATTCACTGCAATTCGCTCGAAGACCCCCTGCGATTCAGCGGCATGGTTCCCACCTCCATGCGAACAAAGGTCCTCGCCCATGTCCGGCGTCGGAGGTGATGAAATTTGCTGGTTAAAAGGAGTTGGAAGGTTTATCAGCAAGAGCGACGTCAGGCCTTTACAGCGTTAATTCCTCGTCCCAACAAAGAGATGTGGCCTCCGGCCAATCCTCGAGTCCAGGACACCCTGAATCGCGCCCTCATAAGGAGTGTTCGGTGATTACTCCTGAAAGAGATCCTCGCGCAAAAGCGCTCGAGAGACTGGTTCTTCCCGGGACCTGAATGATGCATTACTTTACATCCAGGAGCCCCTTCTCACAGCCATTCTGAGATTCGCCTTCGAGGCTGTGGATTATTCATATACGGTCCCTTCCCTTCGGGCTGTCTGGCCCCCGCACCTTTACAACGTGCCATGGAGCGGATCTTTCCCTCTGCAGACAGATGGGAGTACGTTATTGCCAGTTACCGACGATGGCTCGTCCTGGCCCCGTCGGAGGCAAATAATATCTCACGGAGCCTTCCTCCTCAGCCACCTGGGTGCATGGGATCAGGGTCAATTAACCAAAAAGCTCATTGCCTTCCAAAGCCAAAAGAATCTCGTTCCTTAATTTAAAGCACAAGGAGCCCCTACAACAGTAAACTTGCAGATCACACATGTACAGTAAATGAACATACTTACCAGACAAAGGTTTTATTGGTTATTCGGAACCGTGGGTATCCTAATTTGCTAGGAGATAGCTGACCATAGTAGGTGGGTTTTTGTTAAAAGTGAGGCAAAATCATCACAATTAAAAGAACCAAGGACTTAAACTACTTCAGTATGTGTGCATTGATTTTTTTTTAATACATGAGTTTCACAATTTGAGTTGAATTACTGAAATAAATGAAATTTTACATGACATTCTAATTTATTGAGATGCACCTGTATATATATATTTTTTTTCAGTTTTATGATTAATGTGCAATACTGCCACCTATTATCAACTAGATACTGATGCTTCAGAACTTATGATATCATATGTGTAGTACAAATATGATATTCAGTATAGATAAAAAAAAAACAATATGTGAACAGAATCAGATTAGTGTGTCCAAATTCATAAAACAGTAGATTCTGAAGTGTGCATCTAATGACACTTTACTGTCCCATGAAGCCAAGGGAGAGGATTTGTGAATGGCAATGGAGTGACGCAAATGACACTGGTAGGTCACATGACAATGACATGAAAAATGTAGTACGTCCGGATTACATTCATACACACATTCATACACACATTCATAGTTATTACTTATTCAAAAGAAGTACCTGCTTAGAGAGTATGCAATTTTGGACGCAGCCATGCAGTGCTAAACTAAAGTAGCTTAGCAGGCAGCATAATTAAAATGTCTGCTCTCTGGAACACATATGATGCCTTAAAATCCTGCCTGTGTTGGTAGTTTACTAAATTTTGGAAGAGAGTATTTGTGTTTGTGAGTGGGTTCAAGAGAGAAAGAGAGCACAATATAAGATGGAGGAATAGAGTGTAGTTGTGTGTGAAAAGAACTCCATGGTTGATGGTCCCCCTGTAGGGCACGCTCTGCTGCAGCAGGTTAAGGTGCGGATGAATAAGTACCTGTCCCCGAAGACAAACGTATATGATTTCAGCCATGTCCAGAGGACCATGTGCACTGGGCTGCTATCTAGTAATGAAGCCGTAGAGATCCTTTCCCCTCCTCCCTGCCTTAAGTGTGTGGAGAGCTTGACCAGTGACTCCGAAGATAGACTCCCCGGACATTTGATTGGCTGGCCTCTGAGCAAGAGATATTTCAGAGAGAACAAAGTGTTCCTAAATTGCTTTGGCTTTTTAAGATGACTTGGACAATAGAGAGTTCATTGGTAAACTGATTGTGTCTCCTTGGTATATCCTATTTTTCAGGACTAGTGGTGCTGGCAGAAGACTCCAAAAATATATATTTTGCAGTCTGAGGTTTCCCTCTCTATGTTAAATATTCTCTGCCATAACTGAAGTTGTTCTAGGCAACTTCATAAATTGAAATGATTTTGAAATAAATTGAAGACTTTTTTTGAGCTAAGTTGATTTTAACTGCAACTTCACAACAATTGTATGCATCGTTAATTAATTTGGGAAGTATTTTTCTTGCTGAATATATACAGTACATGTACAACTGTTCAAAAGTCTGAGGTCACTGTTTTTGTTTAAAAAATGGTGCTAAATGTATACTTAAGTATAACACTTTTATTCAGAAGGAATGCATTAAATGGATCAAATGGAGTCTTTTTAACTATCTCTATTCATCAAAGAATCCTGAAAAAGACACTGTATTGAGGTTTCCACACAAAATTATGATTAGTATAAAATGTATAATTAGTCTGATTTGATAGCATTTTTCTGCTATCCATGAATATTTGCAATCACGTCACATTGTTGTAGGTATTTCAGAATGCAAACTTCTTACTTAACTAGACTCGCATTCATCTGCCGAGTGATGTAGGTCACCTACTTGGCTTATCTACAGTATAGTAGAAAGACTGAAATAGTATTTTCTTATAAAATATAGTAATCGCCAATAATCTTACAGTGCAGCTGAAGACATATAAATGTGAGAGAAATGGAGAGAAAATAGAACCCATTGTTAATTGCTAAGATAAAAAGTAGTGATTCAGAGAAAATGTAACTGTTTTTTATATATAATATGATGTGTACATTTTTTCCACATGCACAATTTCTAAAAGTCAAGCTCTAATTTGAATTCCTGTTCTGAATAGATTATGCAGGTAGTTAATAGAGACATGTGTTCAACATACTGTGTTGTCTCACTGCTTAAGGTGAAGTCAAAGACCTCTAATACGATTACCACCTTCCATAAATTCGGTCTTAATAGCCGTGGCGTAGTACTTATAATATTAGAATAACCTGTCCAGCACTTTGCCAGACCAGGATAAGGTTAATTTAATGTGCAGCAAGTCCAAATGAGATTATTTCATGTTTAACAGACAAGTGGATGAAAAAGATAAAGGAAATTGAGTCCTTCTTTTGTGGAGATAATTAATAATGATCTAGGCCAATGACCCTATTATTCTCTCGTGATAACAAGTCACCCTCTGTATTGTAGGGTGGACACACTGTATTGTAGTAAGAATATATTTAATTTTACATTTCCTCTTTTCCTTATTGACCACACATTTTCCAGGAATATAGTTTTCAAAATACTTCCGTCAATATAAAATATTTCAATATTCAACCGTCTTGGAGCAAGATAGGAATTTATGCTGGTCTAAGCTGGTCTTTTCATCTGGGACATTCCTCTATATCTCTCTGTCTGCCCGTTTCTCTTTCAGCAAGATGTTTTTAGCCCTCATTGTCACTTGCTAGTGTCGTAAAGCCTAGCGGAAACATTAAACACAGTAGAGAGGATGCAGCTAGTGGGAGATTCACAGCGTGAGAGCTCAGTCAATCAGCGCTCAGCTGCGGGCCTCAGATCCGGTCCTTTGGATTCTGCTCACAGTTTCTACCAGGCCACATATAACTGTGTCACTCAGAGCATCTATCTAGCTCTGGAATCTGATTTAAAGAACTTCCATCAGCCAAAAATAGTGCCAGTTCCCTCTAATCAGTAATCAGTAGATCGAACCGGAAACTGGCATGTATTGACTCATGTCAAGGTTTTGAGTGACTTAAGTATCAGGCAGGGGTGGACATACGCTAATCAAGCCCAGCGCCATTGATTTCTCTGTTAGATAAACGGAGGTAGAAGTAAACTGAAGACTTTAGAGGAGTAGTTTGGGATTTTTCTTACCCCTCTTCCCTGTTCCCAATTAGGAGGGGCTTTCAAACTTTTTGATGCCGAGGACCTCCAAATATGTTGATCTCCTTGTGACCCTATTTGCTAAAATGTAAAAGCAGCTGTGGATTTTTATGTATTACGAAACATTTACACTGTGTTTGATAAACACTAAGGGTTATATTATTGTTACGGGTGACGAGACGTGAGACGTGCGGATCCATGTGCAAACTTTGTGGAGAAGACAGAGACGTGGTCAAAACAGGCATGGGTCAGATAGAGGCAGACAGGTATATGGGGGGCAAAACACAAGAATAGTCCTAGGACTAACGTAGGTCAACGATCGGCAGACAGAAACACAGGGGCAAGACGAGAGGGAGAAATACAGGAAAACAGGCAAAGATCAGAAACCGAGAAAAGGGCTAGGGCTAGGCTAAGGTCTAAGGAAAATGAAGGCTAAGGGCCTAAGGCTAAGCAAACAAACAAGGGCTCCGTAAGGTAGCTATCTGTAGGGGAGTGATAAATGCTGAAACAATTCTCGGCAGAGGGAAGGGATCAGAGTGCGTGTTAAATAGTGAGGGAGTGATATGAAAAAGCTGGGTGCAATCAGTGTAAACAGGAGTGTGCAATTCGTGCTGAGTGCAATCAATGCATGATGGGAAATGTAGTCCGGGGTGATGTGCAACAGTGTGTAGTGCGAGAGTTAATGAAATTGGAAGTTCATGGACCGGATACGTGACAGAGACCCCCCCCAAGGAGCGGCTTCCAGACACCCCAAACACTAAACGATCCAGGTGGGCAGTAGAGCGGAGGCGGAACAGGGGGAGGGACGGAGGGCCAGGTCCAAGGACAGGAAAGACCAGGGATTGAGGCAGAGCCGGCGGAGCTGAGGACCACCACAGCACAGCAGAGACGGGACCGAAGATCCCCACGGTGGAGCAGAGGACCACCAGAACCAGACAGTAGACCACCACGGTGGGGCAGAGGACCACCACGGCGGAGCAGAGGACCACCAGAACCAGACAGTAGACCACCATGGCGGGGCAGAGGACCACCAGACCCAGACAGTAGACCACCACGGCAGAGCAGAAAACCACCACGGCGGAGCAGAAGACCACCACGGCGGAGCAGAGGACCAACAAAACCAGACAATAGCCCACGGCGGAGCAGAAGACACCGGAGCCAGACAGTAGACCACCATGGTGGGGCAGAGGACCACCACGGCGGGGCAGAGGAACACCACAGCAGAGCAGACGGGACCGAAAATCCCCACGACGGAGCAGAAGACCACCAGAACCAGAAAGTAGACCACCACGGCGGAGCAGAAGACCACCACGGCGGAGCAGAGGACCACCACGGCGGAGCAGGGGACCACCAGAACCAGACAGTAGACCACCACGGCGGGGCAGAGGACCACCAGACCCAGACAGTAGACCACCACGGCGGAGCAGAGGACCACCGGAGCCAGACAATAGACCCCCACGGCGGAGCGGAGGACCACCAAGGCGGAGCAGAAGGAACAGGAGACCCCCACGGTGAACCACACCGATCAGGAGACCATAGCGGAGACTGTAACAACGAGAAAACAGAGACAGACAACACAGACAGAACATTGGGTTGATAGACAAGACTGAGCATTCAGGGCAACCTCCCTGGCAGACACAAAGCACACAAAAAATTCACAAACGGATACATAGTGTAAGGGAAACAGGTCAATAATTTAGCTCAAAGGGATTCATTTAAGATTTTAAAGGGAACTCCACCATTAATATGTAAGGGAATTAGGACAGAATCACTGTTTTACGGTTGATCACTGAGACGGCCAGCGAGTCAGTGAACGAGCCGTATGACAGCAATTCTGCAATGGATATTATATCCAAAATATAGTGAAAACACTATTAATTAGCACATGTAACAAGATCGGCAGTTTAAGACATTAACTTGTGAGCACAAAACACAAGATACTTCTCTTTTCAATATAAATAAGGCTTTATTGGATAGATGTAAGACATATAAATTAATCTAACACATGAACACACGCATTCAAACAAGTTGCAGAAAGAGAGAAAGTGAGGAAATAATTAGTTTAAGAGAATGAAAATGTGAAATCCCAAGTTAACAGCAATATGTGCTTGGATAGATCTGAACAACCATCAATCACTTAATTAACCCTCGCATTGAGTCCCTCAATGAGGTTCAAATTTATATTAAATGCACCAGTTCAGTAGAATCTGGGGTACTTGCTTTCCTGTGTGGGGTTCCCTTCCTTGTCTGGTTGCTGAAAGGGGTTTCCCGAGGTTGCTGATTGGCTGTAGGTTCAGTCTTGGGAAGCCAGGGATTGGGCGTTGGCTGGCGACGCGAGCTGTGGTCTGCAGTTGAAGGGTAGACAGCACTCTTCTGGGAGATGTGGCGTTAGGCTTAACTCAAAACACAAAACTCTCAACGGAAAATAAAATAAACTAAAGAAATAGAAATAGATGTAAAGTTTGACGAGACCAGTGGCAGTTTACTCATGGTTTGGAGGAGATGGCGTGTAAGCAGACCACGTCAAATAAAGAAGCTGACTAGGACCCCCAAGTGAACAGCTAAAGACGCATGGCTTACAAGTAGCAACAAGAAGTCAGACCCGCAAAAAGGCCCCCAAAGACCCAAAACGAAAAGCGAGAAGAGCGCGGGCAAAGAGAGGACGGGTTTGATGGGTCCGAGTATTTACACCCTGCTGTTTACCAACCCCAACTGGTGTCTCGACATTGTAGATCGGGGGGGGTTTGCAATGTTTCTCATTCCAATTCATTACATCAAAATGTTTATCTCATCATTCACATTGTCGCGTGCTTTTTTTGTCCCAGCTCTGTAAGAGTAGCCTTTGGACATGATTTCTATAACAAGCATATGGTACATTTGACAAAGAATTGATTGGAATAAACGTTTCAAGCATGAATTCTCAAATTCACACATACCAAACCTGAATACGAATCATTAAGCGATTCAATAGTTATTGAAAATACATACACAATAAATGATTAAGATGTGATGGTTAAACATGTGGGTTACATACAAAATATGGGGTTAGATAGATAGCAATGGTTAGGTGCTCGAGTCCTTTTAGTGTATTAGGGGCATGGAAAAAGGCAGTTCTTGGCATCGGGGATGTACGAAATATGTATGAAGAACAGAGGTTAAGAGGTCTCTCATAAGGAATTTCAAGTCTGTTCTCTGTCATCGAGGTGGGGGAAGTCAATCCAAAGAGCTCGTGATTGTGGTTACTATCACGTGATAGCCATTGAGGTCATATCTTTTGACCATATTCTTGATAACAGTGCCCAAAATGAAAATCTCCTTGGACTTGTCAATGTGTTCTTTTGTGTTAATGTTGAAATCTGTTCTGTGACAGGGTCTTAGGTTTATGCTTGCTTCAGAGAGGCTGGGGTCTGTTTTATGACATCCTGTTGTCTTGGGCCTCTGGGGAATTTTTGTGACTCCTCGTGCCTCCACTCGGTTTTGACCAAATCTTAGATTGTTTGATTCGGTCTGATATCCTACATACCCCCCTTCGATCGGCGATGTGTTGAGTTGAAGACATAGGCGAGCGCTGGAGAAACAAAGGCAGAAAAAGCAGACAACCACAGCAAACAACAAGACACATCCATGACAGTTACTGTACTGGTGCATGCAACAGGTTATTTAGGTACAGGTGGTAAAGTTAAATTAGTCAAAATAGTTTAGTAAATTAATATGTTTTAGTTCAATCTGGAAATTTTTATAATTTGGTTCCGTACGTTGATTCGTAAATCAAATTTTGCGGATAACTTTGTTCGGTTCTTCTAGGTTGTCTTAATTTAAAAATTTTACTGTTCATTTTCTAGTAACATCATTTGCAATTAAATTAATTGACCTATCATGCATGGAGCTCTCTGGCTCCCATTCAGTTTAGAATTACTGGCGGATATTAGGTATGGTGAGTCAATCCTAATATCAGACCTTTGACCCTTGCAGGGTGTCTAGGTGTTTCACCTACTAAGGAAAGAGAGGAAGGAATCAGGATAGGTAAAAGAAGAACAAACAAACTAAGCTGCTGTGGATTTTCCTAGCATGGCTAACAACTACTGTTGAGCTAGGATGTCGTGTTCAGCTAGTGTGTCATGTACCTTAAATTAGCGTCAGGTGTTCTACCTATTGTGAGGATGACTGCATGTTTCTTCATGGTGGGCATATGTAACAAAAATTTGGATATTCTACTTGTGGGAATAAAATGTTAGTTGAATGTGTTATCAGTAGATGTGGTTACCTCTGGTGTAGGTAATGTTGTGTGTGTGTTAATGGTGTAGTGTATGTGTGGTCAGATCTGTTTCAGTCTGTGTTGTCTCCCCCCTTTTCTTGTATGTCAGTGAAGACGGGCTCTCTGCATCCTTGGCTTGGATGAGGGTGTGTCCATGATCTAATGGGGGTCAGTCCAGCAAGGCAGGAAGTTCTTCAGACAGTCGGAGCTAGTTTGGCATGGCTGCGTGAAGCTGGGGTGCAAACTTTGTCTCCAATGTTGCATTTCTCTTGTGATGCCTTCTGATTGTGGCAGACTTTCTGACCTTCTGTGCATGGGTGGTTGCTGTTGCACAGACAGGAATGTAGTTCTTGGAGTTGGAGTTAACTTGACAATTAGTTAGTGAGCGGTGGGTGACTGAGGTGATGTTCTATGGTACCTCAGCGTTTTCATTAACCGTTGGCCGTGAGAGACTTGCTCATTCTGGTTGGTTGTTGAACAGGTGCTTGTCATCTCCGATGTGGTGTACCAAGTGATCACCGGCCTTCCGTTCTGTCGCTGGTCACAGCGAGCATGACTCAACTGTGTGGTCATCCATGTTCAGCTTTTCTCGAAGGAACTCTTTCATTTGTCTCATGACTTGTTCCATGTCGTCTGAGGATAAGCTGTCTTGCTTTTCTGCATACTCAGCACTGTGCATGTCTGAGTGGTGCTGAGGTGGGTTTTGCTGTCGCTTACTCACACGAGTTGCTCTTGGATGAGTCAGGCGATTACCTTTGGATGTCTGGTTAGGTTTCCAGTCTTCCTATCTTTTGGGTTTCTTGAGAAGCGTGGCTGTTCCCATGGATTTTTGCAGCGGCCGGGCTGAAAGCTGTCGTGGACATGGGGGTCACGTTCTCTGTGCTNTGGTTGGGCTGAAAGCTGTCGTGGACATGGGGGTCACGTTTTCTGTGCTCTTGATGGAAGACTCTGGTGTCGTGTTGCCACTGGGTGTCGTCCAGTGCAAGGTTTGAGTCTTTGGTGACAGAGTTCAAGGGTGTGGATGTTTTGTTACCTTTCTTTGAGTCCATCTTCTGCTTGTTGTAGGCCTCTGTGGGGGGTTTGTCACCGGCTCATCTGTCTGGATGGCTTTAGCGGGACAGCCATGACGCCTATATGACTGATGCTGACTCCATGTTCAGGTGTCTCTTAGGAATGAGCTTTTGAGTTCCTCTCTCTTCGAGGTCAGGTTCGTTGTGGCTGCAGCTCACAAGTTATGCTGTGGGGTCGGAGCCTTGGTTTTAGTAGAGCTTGTGGAACCTCTTGTCGACCTCTCTGACGCGCATTATCACCAAAGCAAGTGGAACAGTCCAAAGTTCAGACCTCAGGGTCTGATAAACTCCTTACGTCAGACCTGCTCCTCCACGGAGTACTGGTAGCTCTGAGCCTCGGTTTTGGACTGGGCTGTCGAGTATGAATTTCGTATCCTCAGGCTTGATGTGGCTCTATAGGATGTATAACCGTCTCTGCAGTCCACGACGGTCGCATTCCCAGATCAATCGCCATAATCTTCATGTAGTTCCTGGATGTCGGGGCCTCGGCAAGTTGGTTGAAACTGCGGATGGGTCTATTTTTAGACAGCTTGTCTAGGTCGTGTGATGGTCATTCCCATGTGCCATCTCCAAGCTGCCTGGGATGTAGGTAGTCTTTTTTCGTTCATGCTAGAGGCCTCAAAGGCTTGTTGGGCGCCAGGCGGTGATCGTTTTGGGTTTGTGGCCCTTCGCAGCCTTTTCGTCATATCCCATTAGTTCTTGGATAGGTGGGACACCTCTGCTTCTGCTCAGCTAGTGGGTGAGGCTGAGGAGAGTGCTTCTCTTGAAAAAAGAAAAAAGTGGCTCTTGTTCAGCTCATAAGCAGCTTTGATTCTTTGTCTGACCATAGTGGGAGCGCGCCAGGCTCCATCGTATTGGTATCTGGTAGTCTATTGTTGGTTCCGATTGTCCCATGTTCATTCTATCCTTTCAAGGTTGTCTTTTGCGGAGTACGGGTTTCAACCATTCTTGTCTCGGATGTGATGCTGGCCTTTCTCTAGTAGCTGTTTCGGCATAACTGGGTCTGTTTACCAAGGGCTATCTGGTACACCTTTGATGTGGTGCTGTGGTCGAAGCTGCGCTGCTAGCCAAGCAATCCGCGGTGCTGTGGGAGTTGCATAACTTTTTCCGTTTTTTCCTGCTCCTCGCGTTGGGTCTGCTTTTGTTGATCTTTAACGTTTTTCAAGGCCTTATTACCAGCTTTAGCTTATGGCGTGCGTTGAGGCGCCACGGTTGTTCGCTTCCTCCGGCTTGAAGGTGGGTGATGTGTTTGTCGCTCAGTTTCAGCTGGGTTGTAAAGCGTCGTAGGACGCCTAGGACTGGTTGGTTAGTCATGGTTGGACTAGCTCCTCGTGGTTGTTGTGACGGCTTATCTTGTGTCAGGTAATCTTTCTCAGATTAGGTTTTATATAAATAATACAGTTCTCAATGTCTTGGGGGTGGGGAAAAAAAAAAAGCTGTCTGTCATGTGCCTCTCAGCCAACGTATTCACAATCTCCCCCAAGCAATGGGGTTTGCAGTCTGCGTCATTTGGGCAAGCCGGGAGACTAAGACTGACACAGATCTGTGTAAGTAAACCATGGGGGAGGTTCCGCGACAATCTAAGGGCGCGGGTCTTCGCCGGTCTAGCGTGTGTACCTCTCTATGCACTTTCCTCAGCGCTAGCCTTCTGTCACTTGTGCGCTCAGCCCGTCGAGGGTTGGGTTCACGTCCAGTCGCAGGGGGAAAGTAGATTAGGGATGCAAAGACTTTGTCACTTCTAACGAGGAATAGGAAAAGAGAGAAAAAGGTAAAAACAATTCAGAAAAAAAAAACAACAAGGCCTGGGGGGGGATTTTTTTGCATTTAATGTGGTTATCAGAAGGTAACATAGTATAAATCGGTGTTAGACAAAAGATGCATCAAGAAAGGTGGGAGAGCTCTGGTCGTATGCTGACAGATGGACACCGTACACCCTCAGTTTTGCGCTCACCAGGCAGCTGCGAAGCCTACATGGTCAACACTTATTCTCTATTAATCATCACCCCCCCTCAGCGTTGGATGAGATGCTAAAATTTGTATTGCGTTTCCAAATGTAGGGAGGTTAGGAAGAACGAAGGAGGGGTTGATTATAATCAAATTCATAAGGATGATTCGTCTTCTTTCATAAGATTGTGTATTTTATTCACTTAGAATTGATTGATGGTTCTTACATGTCCCTACGCATGTGAAGAGTAAAGAGGGAAGAAAGCAGGAGGTGACAGGAGAAAAGGGAAGGAGAGCTCAGGAGTTTACTCAGTAACCTGAGTGGATCGCGTCCACTAGCAGGCTCTGATGCTGTTATGCTCAACTACGAGTAGAATAGTTGTTGTTCTTAGTTGCTGCACAACTAATCAAACAAAAATAAAATTTGAGGGAAAGAAAGTTGTCTTTCTAATTTATTTGAACTCGTAGTGAGGGATAACACTGTCTCATATTAGGGCTTGGGTGTGTCGTTCCCAAGCTAGGATCTCCAGAGGAAAAAGAATGGTAAGTAAAGTAAAATTAAAAAGTAATAAATTGGCAAAATAAGTAAAATGAAATTAAATAAAGAAGGAAATCAATAAATAAAACAATAATGGCTAAGTGTATAACCACAGGAAGAAAAGGGGTAAAACGCAATAAAATAATGAGTAAGTATAAGTCTGAATAGAATTTATTGATAGGTAATAAAATCAATTAGGTAGAATAAGTTTATTAAACTTTAAAGTTCAAGGCTTATTCGTACCTAAGATGATTAGGCATAAGAGGGAATACTAGAAATAATGATCAGATGAAATGATCTGAGGGGGAAATTTGAATGATTCCAAATAAATGTAATGTTTTAATTAAATTTGAATTTGGCACAATTAATAATTGTGAGTCAGTATTCCCTTTCTAGTAAAATAAGATAAAGTGGTAAGAAGTGAGAAAAAGGTAGGAATAGAGAGAGCAAGAGAACACAGGTGAAAAAACAAAACAAAACAAAAAAAAAAAAAAAAAAAACATTTAGTTTATATGGTTTATAGGTTAAATCACTTTATCGTTGCCCAACAGACACTGAATTCAACCACTGGATGTTAATGCTAACTGCTAACCTTTGAGGCTAAAGGCTTTAGCATAGACTTCAATGTAAACAACTGTTTCGTTAGCTTAGCCACCCGTGGGGTTTGTTTACAATATCGTCGATGTGCTGCGCGTGCGCAGTTCAGAGTTGCTTTCGGAAGTAGGTTCAGACTTCCGTGTCACGATCGTAACTATGGCAACCAAATCCAGCTCTAGTGGCTAGCATGTGTATAGTTGCATTGCAAGTACAGTTAAGCATGTTATATGAAATTTCAACACTGTACAAATAACAACACCGTTTTTGGTTGGTTTTGCGATGTGGCGCTTAAACTCTCGGTTCGTTCGGAGTTAGATTTAACTTTATTCAAATAGCAGCTTTGTGCTGCAGAGTTAGGGGCACCAGTGATAACGATCTCAGCAGATCTTTAAATCTCTGTGCCAGTTTCTCTGGACACGTAAACAACAGGTTTTCTTCGCTGTTGGTGCTAAGTTAATATTCACTTACACGCAGTGTTAAGTGAGATTACATTTACTTTGTGAACAGACACAGGCAGACAAACATTATCTCGTAATGTTTAACCCAGGGAATCGAATAGCATGGCATAACAATGGGACACGCATTGAAATCAAACTATGAATAATAAGGCTTTGATAAGAAGATTGAGGAACACGCTCAAACTATTCTTTTATCCACCTATTTATTTCCCTTTTAACTACTGCAGTTTAGCTCCGTTCAGCTAACAGTGACTGAGATTCAGGGAGAATAGCGACTGAAAAACACTGGGACACGCAATGAAATCAACTCAGCTATAAAACAAGGCATTACAAAAATGAGGAACACGCTCAATTTCCACCTTATTGTACGATCTCAGATGTTAACTTCAAGTTACACTTACTGCAGTTTAATAATGAATAGTCGTACATCGATTTACACCTTCCTGTATTCAAGCGGTCGCGCGCTGCTTACGTCACACACGCCACACACACACACACACACCAGTCTCCACAGACGCTTCTCATATTTCATCCGCAGAAATGGAAATATGAAATAACTTGGCTTTTTTGCTCACAATTTAGGTTAATCTACCCGCATTCTCCACCCCCCCCCCACCCCCCCAAATTACGGTAAGAGGAAACGGTCGATGTAGCTCAAAGTGGAATCCTTTAAGATGTTTAAAGGGAACCCACCATATATGCAGGAATTTGGACAGAATCACTGTTTTACGGCTGATCACTGAGTCGTCCAGCGATTCATTGAACGAGCCGTATTACATCAATTCTGCAATGGATATTTATTTCCAAAATATAGTGAAAACACTATTAATTAGCACATGTAACAAGATCCGCAGTTTAAGACATTAACTTGTGAGCACAAAACACAAGATACTTCTCTTTTCAATATAAATAAGGCTTTATTGTATAAATCTAAGACATATAAACTAATCGAACACATGAACACACGCATTCACACAAGTTTTCAGAAAGAGAGAGTGAGGAAATAATTAGTTTAAGAGAATGTAAATGTGAAATCCCAAGTTTACAGCAGTATGTGCAATTGTATAGATCTGAACAACCATCAATCTCTTAATTAACCCTCGCACTGAGTTCCTCAATGAGGTTACAATTTAGATTAAATGCACCATTTCAGCTAGTATCTGGAAGTACTTGTTCCTGTTATGCGGGGTTTCCTTTCTTGTCTGGTTGCCGAAAGGGGTTTCACGAGGTTGCTGATTGGCTGGAAGTTCAATCTTGGGAAGCCAGTGGTTGGGCGTCGGCTGGCGACGCGGAGCTGTGGTCTGAAGTTGAAGGGTAGACAGCACTCTTCTGGAAGATGCGTCGTTAGGCTTAACTCAGAACACGAAACTCTCAATGGAAAATAAAACAAACTAAAGAAATATAAATAGATGTAAAGTTTGATGAGACCGGGTGGCGTTTCTTCTCATGGTTTTGGAGGAGATGGTGTGTAAGCCAGAGCACGCTCAAAAGGTAAAGAAGCATGATTTGAAGTGAAAAGTTAAAAGCCGCATGGCTAAAAGCTAGACGCAAAAAGTCAGACCCGCAAAAAGGCAAAAGGCAAAAGACAAAAAAAAGCTAAGTTTGATGGTGTTTCTAGTATTTAAACCATGCTGTTTAACACACCCCAAATGGTGTTTTGCCTAATTAGATGTCGTGTTTGCTCGGGGTGTTGCATTGTTTCTCCTTCCCATTCATAAATCATCTGTTATCTCATCATTCACATGACCTGCTTTTTTCCCGCTCTGGTAGAGTATGATTTTTGACATGATTTCTATCACGAGGATATGTTACATTTGACCAAGAATTGACTGGGAGTAACGTTTCAAGCATGAAAATTCAAACTTACACATACCAAGCATGAATATGACCCTTTAAGCTCTTCAATAGTTATTAACAATAAATACACAATAAATGATTAAAACATGATGTTTAAACATGTGGGTTAGATACATAATATGTAGTTATGCATAGCAATTATTAGCTGGTCACCATTCCTTTTAGTGTCATTTAGGTGCATGTAAAGGCAGTTTCCGTGCCATTCTGTGAATGTATGAAGACCAGAGATTAAAATGTCTGTAAGGGATTTTAGTCTCTCTGTTCTTGTCGTAAAGTGGGGGAAGTCAATTTACGAGGAGCTTGTGACTGTAGTTACTATCGTGTGGTAGTCATGCGGTCATCTCTTTTGACCATTATTCTTGATATAACTTGCCCCAAATTTTACAATCTCCTTGGAATTGTCAATAAGTGTTCTTTTGTTTTAATGTTGAAAACTGTTCTGTGAAGAGTGGTTTAGGCTTGCTTCAGACTGGCTAATGTTCGGGTCTGATTTATGACATCCTGTTTGTCTTGGGCCTCTGTGGAATTTTTTTGACTCCTCGTGCCTCAACTCGGTTTTTGACCAAATCTTAGATTGTCCTTATTCTTTCGGATATCCTACCTAATGGTCCCAAACATTGTTCAAATTTAAGTTTGAGACATCCGGTGGAACAATCAAGTTTTAATTTTGAATGGAATCAGAGCACTTATATCCAGAACAACATCACCACCACAAAGGAAGAGCCTGTGAAGATGTTGAGCAGGAGCTTGTCAAGCATGTCTTCAACCCCTCACATTTGTTTCCCTTATAGCAAGCCGCCAACATAGTGTTGAGAAATGCAATGAAATTTCCTTCCCATGGCAATAAAGCAAGATCTATAATATAACACCATCTAGTACAACCAGCAAATGTTTTATGTATACACGCAGGTCCATGTATATTTGGACACAGCACTATTTTTTATTATTTTACTGCTAGACCATAACGATATTCCGTTACATTTATATAAAATATGCTTAAAGTGCACACTCTGGAGCTTTAATTTGAGGGTATTCTTTGAAAACTTGGAGGAAAGGTTAAGGAAATTACAGCTCTTTAATATGCCCCCCCCCCCCCCCCCCTTTCAGGGACCATAGTAATTAGACATTGACTCTAAAGCTGTTTCAATGACACGTGGCTATTCTGTCATTTTTTGTTTTATTACTACATCAGTTAAGCACGTAAAAGGTCTGGAGTTGATTCTAAGTGTGCCAATTGTATTTGGAAGCTGTTGCTGTGAACTCATATCATGTGGTCAAAGGATCTCTCCATGCAGGTGAAACACAATTGTTAGGCTTCAAAAACAAAACAAATCCATCAGAGAGATAGCAGGAACATTAGGAGTGACCAAATCAACAGTTTGGTACATTTTGAGAAAAAAAGAACGCACTGGTGAGCTAAGAAACATAAAAAGGCCTGGACGTCCACAGAGGACAACGGTGGTGGATGATCTTAGAATCCTCTCCATGGTAAAGAAAAACCCATTCACAACATCCAGCCAAGAGAAGAACACTCTCCAGGAGGTCTACAGAGGGTACACCCCAAAGGGCAAACAAGGCCTGATTAGACTTTGGCGAAAAAAAAAAAATCTAAAAAAGCCAGACCACTTCTGGAAAGGTATTTTTTGGATGGCTGAAATTAAGATCAACCTGTACCAGAATGACGGGAAGAAAAAAGTATGGAGAAGGCTTGGAACAGCTCATGATCCAAAGCATACAACATCATCTGTGAAACATGGTGGAGCAGTGTGATGGCATGAGCATGCATGGCCTCCAGTGGCACTGGGTTACTGGTGTTTAGTGATGATGTCCCTGCTGAAAAAAGTGGTGAGCAGACACCCAACAACTACTTACAGCCACAAAGCCTTAGATGAAATCAGTATCTCACCAGAGAATGAATAAACAACTGCAAAAACAGAATTACCATATTCACTTATTGCAAAACAGTTTGGCTTTATTTATTTCATATGGTACATGCACAAAGGTCGCTGATGTTACCGTTATTGTGATTAGTGTTCCATTTAGTTGGGCACTTGGCCATTGCCTTTGGTTGAATTAACTCCGTTTCAGAAATTGTTAAAAGTGCACGCTATCATTATTTTCAATAATATTTTATTTATACCTTTTACTATGTGCACTTTTTGAAATTAGTGACTGAAAGCTGGATTTGGGAATATGTGACTTCCTAGATAACTATGAAAGTCTTTTAAAACATCAACTTTCAGTTTTGAACTTTCATTAAGAAGTTATTAACTGTCCCATTGAAAGAGCTCTTCTCATAACCCCTGTTATCCAATGTACATGTAGCAGATCTGTATGAAGGTATTTTTGGTGCAAAACAACTGAGTGACCGTGACAGCGGAATTTGTAGTTGTAGAGAATAGCCACACATGTGTATCAGTAAATCTGAAGTCACAGACAAAAGTTGCAAACTTGTAGATATTTTTTTTCTCTCCCACAAACACAACACAACAGTTACACGTTCTTGAATCCTTCATTGCAGGTGCACAAATCCTATTCTACGAATCACAAATTAAGAAACTCATACGTTCACATTTTTTGCTACTATTGCTGCAGTGAATATGGTGCAAAACACATTCACACACCTGCATCAAAAATGTGAAGTCACGGACGAATTTTGTACATCCGCAAATCAGTTTGTGAATTCTTGCAATTAGATTTGCACGCTTGTAGAATGTTTTCTTACATATATATTTTTTTCTTGGATGCTTTTTCTAGCACAAACACAAGTGCATAACTACAACGGCGTGAATCTGCTGCTATTGCCCCCTCTGGTGGCGGTTACTCCACTCTCACAAGTGGCACCTCCTCGGTCTCCCTTATGCACCGCCTATCCGTGTGATAAATGGTGCAAAAGTGATTTGTGCATCTGTAGAGGCAACGGCGCGCACTGTTCAGAGAGCAGAGAATTTCAGCCAATCAGAAGAGCTCATTTTGGGCGCCTGAAACACGCCCCCTATTTTTAGCCACAACCCCGAAAAATCGCGAGCTGCGAGCATCTTGACAGCGACAAGGTATCAAAAAGTTACTTGGCTAATTTTTTCTTTCTTTCGAATCATTATGTTTATAGCTTGTTGTTAAACAGTGGTTTCTTTGTTAAGTTAGGCAAATCTTATTTCAACGAAAGGTAAGCTATCCGTTGGCCCGACCTGCACTGTTAAGTGTGCTATTCATTCGTCTCGTATTAAATTACACTGTCTAATATAACGATTTATTTATTGTATTCTGTTATGCTTTACCTTATATAAAAATGACCGATCAGGGTGCATCTTCACAGGTGAGTGAGTTAAAACCAAGGGTACCATGTTTTTTTTTCTTTGGTGAATATTAATTTTTATTGGGATAGCCTACTATATTAAACTAAAGGTAATTTACAGCAGGCAATGTATAGTAGGTAATTTGCCTAGTAATTACTACTCTCAGTGTAGCGTAGGATTACTAATTACTTTAGTTATCAGTTTTCATTCCTTTGAGAATCCTTGTTTTGTGATTTGGCTCAATATCTACTACTATGATCTACAAATGATTCAGAATGCAGCGGCACGACTGGTCTTCAACGAGCCCAAAAGAGTCCATGTTACACCTCTCTTTATCTCCCTTCACTGGCTGCCGGTTGTGGCTCGAATCAAGTTCAAGTCATTGATGCTTGCATATAGAACAGCCCCAGGCTCAGCACCCGCCTACTTCCACTCAACTACTACGAATTTACATCCCTTCAGAAGTCTGAGATCCGCTAGTGAGCGTCGCCTCGTGGTACCATCACAGAGAGGTTCAAAATTACTTTCCAGAACATTCTCGTTCACCACTCCTGGCTGGTGGAACGATCTTCCCACCCCTATCCGGAATGCTGAATCCCTGACAATTTTCAAGCGACAGCTGAAAACTCATCTCTTTCGAAGCGACTTGACTTCATCATACAAAAAAAAAAATAATAAAAAAAAACTTACTCTGTTAGTTAATTCCTTCCTCTTCTACTTGTACTTATTTAACCATGTCTACGAACGTGTAACCACAACTTCTTGTGCTGTTGCCTCTCTAAGAGACTCTCTGTTATGTATCCCCCAATTGGAGTCGCTTGGATTGGATGAAAAGCGTCTGCTAATCACTAAATATAAATGTAAATGTCTATAGATATTTTACCTACTATAGATTGCCGGCTGTAAATTACCTTTAGTTTACCTTGATTTTCGATAAGGTAAAGCATAACAGAATACAAGGAATAAATCGTTATATTAGACAGTGGAATTTAATACGAGACGATTGAATAGCACACTTAACAGTGCAGGTAGGCTAACGTTAGCTTACCTTTCGTGAAATAAGATTTGCTAACCTAATTAAGAAACACTGTTTACCAACGTAGCTGTATTTTAGCTATAAACAAATGATTTCAGAAAGGAAAAATTGCCACGTACCTTTTTTGATACTTGTCGCTGTCAAGATGCTCGCAGCTCGCGATTTTTCGGGGTTGTGGCTAAAACTAGGGGGCGTGTTTCAGGCGCCCAAATGAGCTCTTCTGATTGGCTGAAATTCTCTGCTCTCTGAACAGTGCGCGCCGTTGCCTCTACAGATGCACAAATCACTTTTGCACCATTTATCACAGATAGGCGGTGCATAAGGGAGAGAGCGTGAAACTTGTCATTTGCAAGCGAAAAACAGTGTTTGAGACTCGTAGCAGCAGATTCACGCCGTTGTAGTTGTGCACTTGTGTTTGTGCTAGAAAAAGCATACAAGAAAAAAATATATATGTAAGAAATCATTCTACAAGCGTGCAAATCTCATTAAAAGAATTCACAAACTGATTTGCGGATGCACAAAATTTGTCCTTGACTTCACATTTTTTGATGCAGGTGTGTATATGTGTTTTGCACCATATTCACTGCACCAAAAATAGTAGCAAAACTTGTGAGCGTAAGAGTTTCTTGATTTGTGATTCGTAGACTAGGATTTGTGCATCTGCAGTGAAGGATTCAAGAACGTGTTGTGTTGTGTTTGTGGGAGAGAAAAAAAAAATCTACAAGTTTGCAAATTTTGTCTGTGACTTCAGATTTACTGATACACATGTGTGGCTATTCTCTACAACTACAAATTCCGCTGTCACGGTCACTCAGTTGTTTTGCACCTAAAATACCTTCATAGATCTGGGTCTGTACATAAGGAATTTCACTTGAAACAGCAAACCAGCTTCAAAACGGTTCCATTTATTGACCTGTGACACATGGAACACTTGATAAGAGAAACATCCGTTGCGCTAACTCCCGTTAAACACAATAATGACTGGGAGAAGAGAAGGGAAAATGTGCGTCTTGCCTTGTCTGAGGCTGACATGTTACAATTTATGTTTAGCATTGTGGATTACATTTAAACAAGGAATAAAGGAATTCAAATAAAATTACTGTTTATATATGACTCTTTGTGTCAACTGCTGTCTCCGTATGTATTATTAACCATGAATAGTGTATCAAATTAATGTTCACATGAAACAACATACCAACATTCCCCAAACATCATACACATTCACAGCGACACTATAGAAATGTGAAATCAATGCATAATCCAAATGCTAAGCAATTAAATGCATTACAACATAAAGGGGAAATAGAGAAAATAGTATTGATAATTAACAAACACATTCAGAATTAGTCCATAACATTAGGAACCTAATTCCACCAATTCTATAATTCTATACAGTTTGAGTTAAAGAACTGAACATACCTGTAACACATGGAACACTTGATAAGAGAAACATCCGTTGTGCTAACTCCCGTTAAACACTGTGCACAAACCACGAGATTGTTAGCAACTCACGCACTCCCCAAAAGCATAGCACGCAACACGGATAAGTGTCCCATTTGAACAACCACCATAATTAATAGTTCCTACTCACATTACCATTGCATGACCTATATAGGAATTTAATGAAATTAACTCCACAGAAAAATAGTTTTGGGAACATCATCATACAAAAATACAATTAATATTTCACACTTCCCAACCGGCTACATTCACCCCCCTGAACTTCACAAAACTAGTCAAAACCTAGTGACTCAATGACACTGAGGATGTGATCACACTCTGACAAAAAACACAGTATCCGCTCGCAGCATACAAGTTTCCCAACTTACTGAGAGAGCGACAAAAGAAAGTTGGCCAGACTCTCAAGTGTCTGCCCGCAAAAGAAGTGCCATAAACACTGCTACAAAGATACTTTAATCACCACATGTATTGTACCCCAGCTGCATAAAACTGACAGGGAATCTATATCCCACACTTAAGAAGCTTTAGACCTGAGAAGGCTGAATGAAGGGCTACGTAGGAGAGTGTGTGTCATAATTTGAATCAGTCTATTAACTGGTTTCACTAATCTGCCAGCCCTTGTTATGACTGGGTGAGCAGTTTCGGCTAGAGGCTGAACAATCTCGCCAGAGACTTCATCAGATGGCATGGACTCTTCTATGTCAAGCTCAACTTCCTCCACATCCATGGTAGAAAGGTCAGACTCAGAGTTCTGAATGGTTTCCCGATTCTCACATCCATCAGAGACATGCTGTAGTCCTGTTCTAGAACTGGGATCCCTGGTTTCCACTTCCACTGATGTGCTTAATGGACAAGCTGAGGAATGAGCTGACCTAACAATTCTGTCACGTGCATTCTCTGATTCACTCAAGGTAGTGGCAACCACAGACTCATCAGTCTCACAGTCCGACTTGGAGTCATCGAAGGCTGGTTCTACACAGTCCTCCCTCACATCAACAGGTAAGAAGTTGGCTCGTAAGAGCAAGTTCCTGTGAACCACTTTCTCCTGATTGGTCCGAGTGTTCCTCACACAGTAGGTATGACATCTCGTATTCACAGATACCACAACATGGCAAGGTCGAATCCCATTTGTCGGCTAACTTGCGTCGCCCCCGCTCCCCTTTGTTGGTGAGCAACACACTCCCTCAACTCAATGTCTCTGCTCTGACGCTTTGTTGTATGTTCAGCTGTGTCCTTGGGGGGGGGGGGTTGACATTGCGGGGTTTTTTGCCCTGAGCAAGTAACATAGCTTCTTTAGATCGTCACTTAATTTTTTCTCTGCTCCGCACTACTGCATAGCTGTGACATTTGTTATCATCCCCCACACCACAACTCCTGGAACACTCCCAAAATCGCCATCAATCTGGTGATCTCTTTACCATACCTGAGAAACAACGTTGCAGTAAGGCGGACGCGAAAATTCGACTCTTGTGGCAGTACAATTGTAAGCAAACGTCCACGTTTCAGCATTTGTGCCCGGCTTTTTGGCTCTCGGAGACCAAGCCCTTGGGATCATATTCTCAATTGCCCGAAGGTGCTATTAACCTGCTCTTAGACTAAAAACTTGGCCGTATGCCCACCTGAAGCAACTACTCGGATGATATGCCGTTGTTCGTGACTTCTGTATGCCAGCAATTTGTAAAAGTTCTTTGATCAACCCGCTTTCAAAGTTCGCACCTTGGTCCAAGTGGATTCTTTGTGGAAAACCATAGACACAAAATAACTTATCCCATAAGTGACGAGCGACTTGAGCTGCTGACTGGTTCTTGCACAGGAATGCATTCGCCATTTTCGTGAAGTGGTCGGTTACCACTAATACATCTACACTCTTGCCAGAGGAATCCTCAGCACACCAGAAGTTTATGCACACTAATTCTAATGGGCTGGCGGTTCTAATGCTTTCTAGAGGGGCCCTTCCCTCTGGCTCAGGGGTCTTGCTGACTGCGCAACGTTGACAGTGTCTTACATACTCTCGGGTGTCACTCTCCAACCCAACCCATGAAAATCTCTGCCTAGCCAAAGACAACGTTCTTCCTTGGCCTTGATGACCTGCCTCGTCGTGGATGCCGCACAGAACTACACTGACCAGCGAATCAGGGACTATGAACTGGTAACGTGTAAACCTAGTCACTGGATCCTTGCAAATGCGGTACAGAATATAGTCCAATATCTTTAGTCTGTCCCATTGCTTCAGCAGTTTCAGAGCCTTGTAAGGTTCCTTAGCTCTTTCTATCCTAGACAATCTCTTACCTCGGAACACATAGAAGAGAACTCTTGAAAGCATGCGGTCACTTTCTTGCTTCTCTTGAAGCTCTTTCAATGAGTAAATGGGCAAGGGGTTCTGACCAAATGGTAAAGTATGTTGGGTTTCTTGAGCCAAGATATATCTCTATTCTGTGCTCCCACTTCCCACTGTGCATGAGCCTCCAAGACAGCAGAAACCTGATCAGAAGACAAGGAGCACTGCTCGAGAGGATATCCAACACACTGGCTGTTTGCGCTGAGTCTAAAGGAACTCTGAACGGTCTTCTTTCTTATCTGTTCAGACTGTTCGAGCAGATGGTTGTAGGGCTCTGCCACTAGTCTCTGACTCACACTGCTGGGGACAAATGGCTGGCGGCTCAATGCATCGGTCACTACATTTTTTGCACCAGGTATATACTTGATGTCAAAGGTGTACGGGGCCAACTTAGCCACCCACCTCTGTTCGCATGCGTCTAGTTTCGGCTTTGTTAGGATATACGTCAACGGATTATTGTCCGTCCAGACTGTAAAAAGATGTCCCTTTAGCCAATGACTAAATTTTTCACAGACTGACCATTTCAATGCAAGAAACTCGAGAAGGTGTGTGGGGTAGTTTGACTGAGCCCGTGTGAGCGCCTTGCTAGCAAAGGCGACAGGTCGTGCCTTAGACTCCCCTTTAGGTATTTGAGATAATACTGCCCCTATGCCATCCAAGGAGGCATCTGTAGAAAGAATGAATGACTGGGTAAAGTCAGGGTGAGCCAACACCACAGAATTCAGAAGGGCTGACTTGAGCTGTTCAAAAGCTAGAACACATTCTCTAGTCCAGTCCGACGGCCTGAGTTTCCTGAAGACAACGCCACCCTTTGAGTAGCCCCTTTTTCCCTTGACTACAGCGGTTAACGTGAAGAGTGGCTTGGCGATACTGGAACAGTTAGGGATGAACCGTTGGTAATACATGACCATACCCAAAAAAGATTTGATCTTCCTTGGTGAAGGTGACACCATCCTCCATCATGAGGTCCTTTTCGCTAACAGCAGTAATGGCTGCAATTTTGTCGGGATCAGTTGCGACTCCATTTTCATTCACAACATGGCCAAGAAATCTGACACTCCGTCTTAGGAAGTAGCATTTCTTAGGTGCCAACTTCAACCTATGATAACTCAATCTGTCGAAGACCATCTATAACCTTTCCAAGGCTTTTTGTTCATTGGGAGCCACCACTAGAAGATCATCCAAATAGCACAGCAGAGTAAGGAAGTTTTGGTCTCCAAATATACTCATCATTAGCCGCATGAAGCTCGCTGGGCTGTTGCATAGCCCCTGTGTAAGACGATTAAACTCATATAGGCCTAGAGGTGTGGTAAACGCTGTAAATCTCTTGTCTTCCTCACACATGGAGATGTTGTAGAAGCCAGATGTGAGGTCCATTGCACTGAAAAATGCATTCCCTCCCAGGGCGGCAAGACAATCAGCCTGATGAGGAAGAGAGTGTGTGTCCTTTGTAGTGCGTGAATTCAGCCAGCGATAATCAACACAGATACGGAGGTCGCCACTCTTCTTCCACACGAGAACCAAGGGAGAGGCCCACTCGCTGCTGGATTTACGAATGATGTCTTGTTCTTCCATCTCCGATAATACTTGCCGTAGCTTCTGGTAATGCCCTGGCGGCACATGTCGGTAAGGTAAACGGAAAGGCCGATTGTCAGACAGATGGATGCGATGCTCAAAGTCTTTCGCTCTCCCGCAGTCTAACTTGTGCTTTGAGAATACATGTTCAAACTTCTGGACCAATTGCAATAACTGACCTTTCCATTGAGGTGACACTTCGCAAGAGTCAATGTCTAAGTCACTCAAACCCATCTTCTGCAGAATATCCTGGAAGTCTGGGTCAGGTGATCCATCATGCAGTGTTTGGCTCAGCATTTCAACAGTGTTGAAGGGTTGCTCCGAATCCATTTCCAAATCCTCCAACGCCACACAAGGAGAGGCATTGACAACCTTCGAGTTTTTTTTCAGGGTGATGGCCTTGTCATGCGGGTTAAGCATCCTTACTGGTACCCATCTATCAGCAGTCATGGAAACCACCACACGTCCCACAATGATATATTTTTTTATGGGTCGGCGACTTGGTTGGTTCAATCAACACAGCATTGCCCTCAGAAATAGGCGACGCAGGAGGTAACTTGGCCCACACCAGGTGTTCCTGCTTAGGCAGCAAAGTGACTGCTTGAACCAGTTAGGCAGTTCCTATGATGTCAGGCATCTCATTGCCTCTCCATCTGTTAAGTCCAGAGAGTACGTCAAGGAACTGTCCAGCATCACAATCTTTCATTGATTCGGGCCTATTTACAACACACCAGTATGTGGGGTTCTGCTTAACCTGGCTCAAGATGAACTTAAGAACGTTGGTGCCCAGTATCAACTCATCTCGTTGTCCTGTAACAACCAGCGTAGGTACACTGACTTCATACTCATACACTCTCATCTTCAGCTGGTACATACACTTTGGTGCAACTTGAACTCCTCCACACCCAACCAGCATAACATTGGCCTGCATCTCGCACTGGTCCAGAAACAACCCTGCATCGAGTAGACGGGACTCTGCAACTTCACTGATGGTGCAGGCCATAGAGCCACTGTCTAACAAGGCTCTTAGAGGAACGCTTTCATTGACTAAAACGTTAGTATAGAAAAGGCTGTCTGCCCGAGCCAACTGGGTCACATTCTGAAACAGAACCATATTATCACTTGTCACTGACTTACAAGTCGACTCATATATGCTTGACGCATCATCTTGGAGGGTCTGAACTTCTTCACCCACATTATCCCCTCCCGAATGCAGGTGTGTCAGTTTCCCTGAATCTGAGAGCGGCTCCCAGACTCGGCACTTTTCCTAGGGCAATCCCTGCGCTGGTGACCAACTTCCAAGCAGATCAGACATCTCTTCTCTGATATGCAGTGTGACCAGGTGGAATGGGTTCTCTCACTGCAAACGCGACATTTGGATTGACGAGACATGGAGTGCAATTGTGGTCTATTAGGAGCAGCCTGTGTTTTAGTGCGGTCGAGCACCCTCTCCAGCATGCTGAGCACTCGCTCTAATGTACCTGTCAGTCAAGACAGTATGTGGAGGCGGTGTGGTGATCTCAGGCTTACTGTTCTGGATACTGGGGATGCACACTGCGGTGTTCACTGCATCGTTGACCACAGTGGTGGCTTCTCCATGGCTGACTGTAACAGTTGCTACTTGGGACGAACAGCCAGGGCGAGAGTAAGAGTGTGGTTTCTTTATTCTCAGCTCCCTTTGATGCTCATCTATCGCTTCCTGAACCTCTGCCGACGACCACTTGGTGATAGGCTTGTACCTGAACACACTAGAAAGCTCAGCATCAGGGCAGTTTCTTATAAACATCATTGAAATTTCCTGTGAAATATTCTTCATTCGACTACCCTGTTTCTGCGAGTGATTATCATGGGGGGGGGGGGGGGGGACAAAAATTTCGGCCGATTATTTGAGACGGACCCAATACTCAACGGGGCTTTCTTTGTCATGTGGCAGTGTAGAGTAGAAGTCTGCAAGTGGAAGACAAGACTCTGGGCTGTCACTGAAATAGCGTAAGAGCATTTTGTAAATGGTCTCGGGAGTAACAACCATGTCAGGTGAGGGATTACTCTTTAGCCCTACTTTGACCATGTTTTTAGCTCTACCCAAAAGATGATTCAAGATCTCATTGGCGTGCTCTGCCTTCGGGTGATCGCACTTCTGTAAGTATACCTCCATTAACTCTATCCATTCATGAATAGTATGTTTATCCATACCATCACCACGGAAAATAGGAGGCCCCCTACTGTCAGATCGTACAATCAGATTCAACCTAGATAAGTCAAGAGTGGTGCTAGCCAGCTTGCTTTTGACTGTCTCAGGGGTAGTCTGATGCCCCAGAGCAGAGGGATTACGATCAGCTAAGAGCCGGTCCAAAATACTATCGCCAATTTGGCTACCTAGCTCCTCAAGAAGCTCTATTATCTGCAAACGAGAATCATCGTTTATTGGTCAGGCGTGAATGATGAAGCACCATAATTGACTTTTTCCCCCATTTGCGAAAGGCTAAATTTGACCGTCAATTTGATCATTTTCTTTATGTCTCACAACAGCATCTGAACTGCTGAAAGCTCTACCCCTCCCCAAGACTGGTGTAGACATGTTGTACATTTTACTTTTTGTACTGATCACTCGCCAAAGTAAATTGATCCAATGTCTTAAAGGTTCAATGTTCGATCCAAAAGTCAATGTCTTTAACGATGTAAAAGAACCTGATCGTCACTGCAATGAGGAAACTTCATTAGTTGACGCTGGAAGGCAGGACTCAATCCCCTATTTGACATCCGGCCACAACTGCAACGACCGGCCTGATGAATCCAAGGAGATCACAGCAACAGCTCCACATGAACGGACAACATCCGGTGATCGGCCGCAGCTGATCAGTTGTATCCAAGAAGGTCACGGCACCATTTTTTGTAGCAGATCTGGGTCTGTACATAAGGAATTTCACTCGAAACAGCAAACCAGCTTCAAAACGGTTCCATTTATTGACCTGTAACACATGGAACACTTGATAAGAGAAACATCCGTTGGCTAACTCCCGTTAAACACAATAATGACTGGGAGAAGAGAAGGGAAAATGTGCATCTTGCCTCGCCAGCGTCCATTTGCGGTCTGAGGCTGACATGTTACAATTTATGTTTAGCATTGTGGATTACATTTAAACAAGGAATAAAGGAATTCAAATAAAATTTATGGTTTATATATGACTCTTTGTGTCAACTGTTGTCTCCATATGTATTATTAACCATGAATGGTGTATCAAATTAATGTTCACATGAAACAACATACCAACATTCCCCAAAACTTCATACACATTCACAGCGACACTATAGAAATGTGAAATCAATGCATAATCTAAATGCTAAGCAATTAAATGCATTACAACATAAAGGGGAAATAGAGAAAATAGTATTGATAATTAACAAACACATATTCAGAATTAGTCCATAACATTAGGAACCTAATTCCACCAATTCTATAATTCTATACAGTTTGAGTTAAAGAACTGAACATACCTGTAACACATGGAACACTTGATAAGAGAAACATCCGTTGCGCTAACTCCCGTTAAACACTGTGCACAAATCATGAGATTGTTAGCTCCACGTGCGTCAGACAAAAGTCGCATAAATCTCACGTAAAATAACCAATACACGAAAATACATTTGTATACTTGACTCATAACACATTCTGTTTTATATTTAATGGATTTTGACCAAATTAATACTTTTAAACATACCAATAATGACTGGGAGAAGAGAAGGGAAAATGTGCGTCTTGCCTCGCCAGTGTCCATTTGAGACAAGACGCCGTCTGAGGATGATGCAACTCACGCACTCCCCAAAAGCATAGCACGCAACACGGATAAGTGTCCCATTTGAACAACCACCATAATTAATAGTTCCTACTCACATTACCATTGCATGACCTATATAGGAATTTAATGAAATTAACTCCACAGAAAAATAGTTTTGGGAAGTTCATCATACAAAAATACAATTAATATTTCACACTTCCCAACCGGTTACATACACAAGCTCATTTTAACTGATTTTAACTGATTTATGTACAGATCTTATGAAACAGGAGACAGTTACTTTGATGCTTTAAAACACTTTACCAGTTTATCAGTGACATTGATTAATAATGTAATCAAAACTTAAGCAACTAACATTTTCAGTTCTACTTTCAGCAGAGGCAGCAAAAGAAATTCCAACGTTATATAATTCAGTAAATTATATGTGTTACCCTTATGTTGTTTATTTCCTTTACATCATTAATGTGTTAAATAGAGAAATATGCAAACAAAAACTGTTTGTCCACAAAACACTACTTGCATACAGACAGCTGGCCTACTGACACTCAACCCTAGAAAGCCCATGCTGGTGAACCAGCATCACCAGCTCCATTTTGCTTGAGAACAGCATGGATATGCTGGTCCACCAGCTAGACCAGCTCTATACCAGCATAAACCAGCCTGGACCAGCACTATGCCAGCATAAACCAGCCTGTACCAGCACTATACCATCACTAACCAACATAAACCAGCACTAAACCAGCACTAACCAGCATAAACAGGCACTATCCCAGCATCAACCAGCCTAAACTAGCATAAACCGGCCTAGACCAGCACTATACCAGTATAAACCAGCCTGGACCAGCACTATACCAGCTTGGAATCCATGCTGGTTTATGCTGGATTTTTCAGCAGGGGTGACAGGAAACAGAAGCAGCCGGAATAATTCTGAAGTGAATAAGGATATACTCTCTGCCCAAATTCAGCCATATGCGGCAAAGTTGATTGGATGATGCTTCCTAGTACAAATGGACGATGACCCAAAACATACAGCAAAAGCAACCCAGGAGTTTTTGAAGGTAAAAATGGAATCTTCTTCAATGGCCAAGTCAATCTCTTGATCTCAACCCGATTGAGCACGCATTTCACTTGCTGAAGACTAAACTAAAAGCAGAAAGACCCACAAACAAACAACAACTGAAGTCAGCTGCAGTAAATGCCTGGCAAAGCATCACAAAGGAGAAAACCCAGTCTCTGGTGATGTCCATGAGTTCCAGACTTTAGACAGTCATTGCGTGCAAAGAATTCTCAACAAAATATTAAAAATGAACATTTTATTTGTGATTATATTTATTTGTCCAATTACATTTGAGCTCCTAAAATGGGGGGACTGTGTATAAAAATGGTTGTAATTCCTAAGCATTTTATGTTATATTTTTGTTCAACCCCTTGAATTAAAACTTAACGTCTGCACTTCAATTTGATCTTGATGTTTTATTCTAATCTGTTGGCATACAGAGCCAAAATTATGGAAATTGTGTCAGTGTCCAAATATATATGGGCCTATATATATCCACCACGGTGCTATAATAGACTGATCTCTTGTTTGCAGTTCTTGCTGCTAAAGGTGGCACAAAAAGATTTTAAGTTTAAAGGGACAATTAGTTTTTTCTCACGGGTGATAGCAGGTGTTGGATAACAATTTTCATTTCATTTAGATATACACAATATATATAAAACAAAACTCCCTGTTGAAAAATTTCAATAAACATGTATTTCCCTTCCGAGAGAACTTCGACCTGCATCCTCTAGGGGTCGCTATGGGAAACACCTTCAGTGTGACCGGTGTCTGAAGCATATATCTAAACACAACAATAACATTGGCCGGCGACGCCTAGATGTCAATTACCCGGTCTCAATCACATTATAAAGTGCCGGAGAACACGTCATCCTCTCTTCTCTCATGACTGGTTGGTTTGAAGAGTTCATTCTGGTGAATGTAATCCCTTTCCTCCTTTAAAACCATGGGCAGCACTAGTAGGAGTTAAGAAGTGGGCAATCTGCGTGCATTGTGAGCTTTTTCCAATGAAAAAGCTCCGCTCTTGAGGAAAGAGGGACAGCCATCAGCTCTTCGCGGTTCAGGACCCGTCGCTGCTGAGGCACGGAGGAAAATGAGCTTGTGGGGATTGCAGGTGGACCTGGCTGATGAGTTGAGAGAGGGGCTTTCCCTCTCGCGCTCATCGGCTGTGGACGAGAGTGAGCCGCTGGTGACGGCTAACAGGCAGATTTGAGGGGGTGATCAGAACGAGGCATTCTCATCGGCTCTCGTCCTGACCATCGCCTGTTTAGTCTGAGTCAGGTCCACAGTATAATGCTGCAACCTCAGAACCAGCAGGTCCTCCATTTGGGTTGAGCATTTTTCGACATATAATATGTGCTACTTGATGTCCTGGCTGGGCGTTTGCTTCGAGAAGCTGCCCCGGCCAGGATGTGCTACTCATGTCTCGCCCCGAGGGGGAAAGTGGGGGGGGAAATAAAAAAAAAAAAAAAAAAAAAAAAAAAAAAAAAAAAAAAAAAAAAAAAAAAAAAAAAAACAAAAAAAAAAAAGAAAAAAAAAAACAAAAAAAAGAATCTCCTGAGATTTGAGTCATCCTCTCAACCATCATGCTCGTTCTTTGAGCTAGGGCTCCTCTCGCTGAGGCATTGAGTGGCCTAACACTCCTTAGTTCCACTCTGCAGTTCGATAGAAGGTCAGGTCTGTGGGACCTCCCTGTCACACTGCCCTTATGGTCGAACCGGTAAATCGCCCCTCTGCGGAGTGGGATTGACTACACTGCATTGCCTGATGTATGAGTGAGATGTGTTTCTGCGGAAACCCTTCCTGAGTGCTTTGGCTCTAAGGAGCAGTATCTCTTCATGCATGAATGGGTTAATGGGTCCTGTTGTTTCTCAGGTTCACTTCAGGTCTGGTTAAACGGGACCCATGCTCTCTATCGAGGGATCTCTATCGCCTGTGTGCTTTGAGGGCCCACCTCAGCTTGAGAGCCGAGAGCGCTGCTCCCGAGAACTCCATATGCGACGATACTGAGTTGTTAGGCCCGTCTCTGTCGCCTACTTGGTCAGTTGCCTCTATGCTGGGACCCTGTTGTTCTCTGTTGAAATGTGCGATCCCCTTTTAAGCTGGATCCTATTTCTGATATACCAGTTGCGGTCAATCTGCTCCCCAGACATGGCTGTGCTCCCCTCACTGCGGGAGGGTCTTTTATGAGCTTGCCAGTCCTGGGCAGATTATCTGAGTCCTTCTCTCTACCTGAGAGCTAGGTACGTTGCCCCTGTGCTATTGATCGCTTCAGTCGAGCTGAGTTCCTATCCCTTAGCTAAGGGTCGAGCTCTCTGCTCTCTGAGCTCTGTGACAGCGACATCAGGTAGTTTGGCCACTTGCTCCCTCCCTGATTAGTTGCCCCTGTTGGTCGAGCCTAGCAGCGCTCCTCTCACCCCAGAGGGTTACCTTTGAGCATGTTGCTCCTAATTGAGTGTCTGAGGCCTCCTCTCATCAGGTTCTACGCTTTGGAGCTCCATTGAGCAGCAGCCTCAGGTTGTTAGGCCTCTCTCTGCCTCCCTGTTAGGCTGCTCTCTTTGTTGGTTGAGCTTAGCAGTGCTCCCCTCACTTTAGAGGGTTATCTTTGAGCATTTTGCTCCTAATTGAGCATCTGAGGTCTACTCTCATCGGGTCCTCCGCTCTTTGGAGCTCCATTGAGCAGCAGCCTCAGGTTGTTAGGCCTCTCTCTGCCTCCCTGTTTGGCTGCTCTTTTGTTGGTGAGTTTAGCAGTGCTCCCTCCCCTCACCTTAGTGGGTCACCTATGAGCCTAAATCCTTCATTCCACGAAGGTCCAGGTCTGAGCCTGAACAAGAGAGGGGTCCTGGCCCGTCTCAATCTAGGAAACAGAGGCGGGCACAGAAGACTGGTGTCGCGACTTGCGCCCCACTCCGCCTTCGGGTAGGGCTCAAGGGAGGCGTGAGTCAAAGGGTAACAAGCAAGATTTGAGGGAGGTGATCCAGACGAGGCATTCTCAGCGCTCTCGTCCGGACCAGAGCCTTTTCAGCTGATCAGGTCCACAGAATAATGCTGCAACCTCAGCACCCGCGGGTCCTCCATTTGGGATGAGCATTTTTCAGCGTATATTATGTACTACTTGATGATTGATGACAATTAAGCATCTGAGGTCTACTCTCATCGGGTCCTCCGCTCCTTGGAGCTCCATTGAGCAGCAGCCTCAGGTTGTTAGGCCTCTCTCTGCCTCCCTGTTTGGCTGCTCTCTTTGTTGGTGAGTTTAGCAGTGCTCCCCTCACCTTAGTGGGTCACCTATGAGCACGCTGCTCCCAGATTTAGCATCTGAGTCCCCCTCCTATTTTTGGAGTTGGGCCTCCGCTCATTTGAGCTCCGATTAGCAGTCATGCCAGGTTGCTGGGCCATCTTCTGCCTCCCTGGCAGGTTGCTTATTGAGTGAGCTAGCTGTGCTCCCCTCACCATGGGGGCTCTCTTGCAAGCACATCACTCACTTCTGAGCATCCGAGTCTCTCTCATTTGGGAATCAAATCCTTCACTCTGTGGGCTTCTCTGGGTAGCACATCAGGACTCTGCCTTCCTCTTAGGCTGCTCTCTTGGTGAGCTCAGCAGTGCTCCCCTCACCCTGGAGGGTTATTTATGAGCACGCTGCTTCCCAGTTGGGCACTGGTGTCCCCCTCTCGGTCTGAGAGCTGGGTGCTATTCCCCTTTTAGCTATGCATGAGTGGATGCTCAGGAGTCTTTTCTGTGACTGCTATGGTTGAGTTGGCGATACTCCTCTCACATGGAGGTTTTTTCTACGAGATACGCCTTTCAGTCCACATGCGCTCTGAGCATGCGGCCTCCCGCTGAGTTATTACCACTCCTTGAGTGTGCCATATTCACATAGGGTTCCCAGGCCTGTCTAAGTGACAATTTTGGTCTGTCAAGTCAGTTCTTTGAGCAAGCTCATTCAGAGCTGGCAGTAGCCCCCTGGGTGACAGGCCAGGGTCTGGTTTTTAGACAGCTGGCTGTATCCCCTCAAAGGAATCTCTTTTTTCTGATTCCAAGCCTTTGAGCTCTGTCCTAGGCTTCCGAGGCCAGCCCTTATCAGGTAAGTTGTTTAGGGTATGCAACTCCCATAGCTATGGTAGAGTTGGTACTTAGTGCTCGTTGTGGTTTCTGGCATGCAAAATGGGGGGTGCTGGTTAACAGGTTAATCTAGGTTTAAACCGACATAATGTGTCTGCCATGCTGAGGGTGTCACGGGACCGTCAGGAATCACACCGTGTGAGCAAGGGTTTTGGGTCCAAATGCAGGTTTATTAGACTGCGGGGGGGGGAAACAAAAGTGAAAACAGAAACACAGACAGAGCTAAGACTCTGAAACAGGCTAGAACACGCAAATGGGCACTGATGCAATACGGCCACCTCTGGCTTGCATCAGTCCCGGAACAGACACTTGAAACACTCGTAACACAACTCAACCACCTTAATCATCCGCCCTGAGTGGCGTGGGGAAGGCGCCTAAATAGTCCTCGTGACGGGCCACAGCTGTGTGAGAGTGGGTGTGTGCACAGGTGTGTGGAGTGCAGGTGATGGAGTCCCGGATGGGCGACAGCTGTGTGTGTGTGTGAGTGGGTGCCCAGGTGTGTGGTGTCAAGGTGACGGAGAAAGAGTCCGGGAGGATGGGAGATGGCGACCTCTGGTGGTGAGAGGGAGAAACGCAGGGCCCGGTCTCATGACAGAACCCCCTCTCTAAGGAACGGCTTCCAGACGTTCCAGAGCGCCCCCCCCCCCCCCAGGGGAACGGCCCAGCGGGGATGGAGTAGGGGAGGGATGGGGGGCCCAGGGCCGGGTGGTAGCGGGGGACCTGGGGACTCGGGCAGAGCCGGCGGGCTGGGGACCCAGGGCAGAACCAGCGGCCAACACAGCGGTGTGTGTGGAGCCTTGTAAGCGGGCACCGCCGCTTCGGGAACATCGTGAGCGGACACCGCCAGCTCGGGAACATCGTGAGCGGACACCGCCAGCTCGGGAACATCGTGAGCGGACACCGCCAGCTCGGGAACATCGTGAGCGGACACCGCCAGCTCGGGAACATCGTGAGCGGACACCGCCAGCTCGGGAACATCGTGAGCGGACACCACCAGCTCGGGAACATCGTGAGCGGACACCGCCACCTCGGGAACATCGTGAACATCGTGAGCGGAAACCGCCGCCTCGGGAACATCGTGAGCAGGCACCGCCGCCTCGGGAACATCGTGAGCGGGCACCGCCGCCTCGGGAACATCGTGAGCGGACACCGCCAGCTCGGGAACATCGTGAGCGGACACCGCCAGCTCGGGAACATCGGAGCGACACGCAATCTCGGGAACACGTGAGCGGGCACCGGACGCCTCCGGGACATCTTTATCTTGCACCGCCGCCTCCGTACATCGTGAGCGGGCCCCCGGGGGGGGGGGGCCGCCTCCGGGACGTCGTGAGCGGGCACCGCCGCCTCGGGAACATCGTGCGTGGGCACCGCCGCTTCCGGGACATCGTGCGCGGGCACCGCCGCCTCGGGAACATCGTGCGCGGGCACCGCCGCCTCCGGGACATCGTGCGTGGGCACCGCCGCCTCCGGGACATCGTGAGCTGGCACCGCCGCCTCCGGGACATCGTGAGCTGGCACCGCCGCCTCCGGGACATCGTGCTCGGGCACCGCCGCCTCCGGGACATCGTGCGCGGGCACCGCCGCCTCGGGGACATCGTGCGCGGGGACATCGTGCGCGGGCACTGCCGCCTCCGGGACATCGTGCGCGGGAACGTCGTGCGCGGGCACTGTCGCCTCGGAGACATCGTGCGCGGGAACATCGCGCGCGGGCACCGCCGCCTCCGGGACACCGTGCGCGGGCACCGCCGCCTCCGGGACAGCGTGCGCGGGCACCGCCGCCTCCGGGACATCGTGCGCGGGAACATCGTGAGCGGGCACCGCCGCTTCCGGAGCTTTGTGAGCGGGCACCGCCGCCTCGGGGACGTCGTGCGCGGGAACATCGAGCGCGGGCACCGCCGCTTTGGGAGAACTACGAGCGGACACCGCTGTCTCGGGAACTCTGCGAGCAGCCCACGCCGCTCGCACCGACATCAGCGGAGGTTCCCGCACGCTGCGTACCAGCCCGCGATGCTCCAGGACCGGGCGGGAGGTACTGGGTGCAGCAGACAAGGTCCGTGATGACCCTGGGATGGCCGCCTCTGGAGAACTGTGACCAGGCTCTGCAGCCAGCTCCATCCTGATGGGCGAGCCACTCAACTGCAGAGCCAGGNCAGCAGACGAGGTCCGTGGTGACCCTGGGATGGCCGCCTCTGGAGAACTGTGAGCAGGCTCTGCAGCCTGCTCCATCCTGATGGGCGAGCCACTCAACTGCAGAGCCAGGTCGATGTAGTCCTCCAGCGCCTCCTCGGGATGCCAGTATGGCATAAGGGATTTGAAGGGCTCTGCTAGGCCTCCCCAGAAAAAGACCATGAGACAGGTCTTCTCCGTAACCGACCGGCGAGCTGCTCCAACGAAGTCCCTGGTGTAATCCTCAATGCACAGGTCTCCCTGGCGGACATTGAGGAACCTTCCTGCTGGACCCATGCTTGGGCGGATGATTCTGTCACGGCGCGGTCAGGAAAGCACACCGTACCATGTGAGCAAGGGTTTTGGGTCCAAATGCAGGTTTTATTCACTGCCAGGGAAAACAAAGGAAAAAACGGAACATAAACAGAGCTAAGACTCTGAAACAGGCTAGAACACGCAAATGGGCACTGATGCAATATGGCCACCTCTGGCTTGCATCAGTCCCTGAACAGACACTTGAAACACTCGTAACACAACTCAACCAAACTTTAATCATCCGCCCCGAGTGGCGTGGGGGAGGCGCCTAAATAGTCCTCGTGACGGGCCACAGCTGTGTGAGAGTGAGAGTGTGCACAGGTGTGTGGAGTGCAGGTGATGGAGTCCCGGATGGGCGACAGCTGTGTGTGTGTGTGCGTGGGTGCCCAGGTGTGTGTTGTGCAAGGTGACGGAGAAAGAGTCCGGAGGATGGGTGAGGATGGCCGGACCTCTGGTTTGGTGAGGAGAGGAGGAGACACCAGAAGGCCAGACCTCTGACACAAAATTAAATGCCTGAAAACGGATCTACATAAGACATGATACATTTCACATAGGTTGTTGTTTTTTTTTTTTTTTACAAAAACTGTATAGCGGCACTTCAACGAACTTTATGATGCTGACTCACGTTTATTTCATGTTATAACTAGCAGTAAAGAGGAAGATCGATGCCTGTAATCTAGCTTGTAAACCACTGGCTAGCTAGGACGCTAACTGACGGTTACAGTAATGCCCGTCAGTAAAAACTAATAAAATCTGCCTTTTCTTTTCCTCAAAAACGATAGCACACACTGTGACAGTATAGTTTATAAGTAGATCACCAAAAACTTACCTAATCTTGCGGCCACATTTCAAACAAGATCTGACTCTGAAGTTCAGTTCGTTGTCTTCTTATGGTGATGTTTTGTTTAAACCAACCTTCCACCACCTATTGGTGCACTTCCGCCACCTACTGGTCTAGAGTTGTTAGGGCACATAGTGGGATTTAATCCAACAAACTAAATGCTCTTAAGTACTGTTTACTAAAGTTGTTTAGTTTAACACGAATAGCACCACCTGAAAGTTCACATAACACAGTGTAATTAAGTAAATTCAACAAATTTGTAAAAATCAGTTATGTTTACTCGCTTTTCTTAAGTAGATTCAGTGATTACTTTTTACAGTGTGTGGGAAGATTTGCATAATGCCGCCAAATGTTCACGCAAAGAAAGAAGGCGTAACTTTATTTCTCGGTGTAGTTTTGTTGCTGCCGCCACCATGTCGTAGAAACGCTGTGTGTTGCGTTGTGAAAGCGAAACTACTTTGTTGGTCTTCCAAAAGAGGACAATATCACTTCGTCATGCCTAGAGCTGATCCGTGCTGGTCGCTGAGGAAATACATCAACTTCGCTTTGTGGATCGCCGGATCGGCTTTCACCGTGGACGAAGCGGAGTCCAGCCCGGGGAAAGCGAAACTACTTTGTTTGGGCTTCCAAAAGAGGACACAACTAGAAATCAGTGGTTAAGTTGTATATACAACACTGTTCCAGAACAGTTCAAAACAAATATTCAGATGTGTGCAGCACAATTTTATGGAGGACTGTTTACTGATCCTTGTAGAGTAGACTACAATGCGGACTGTTCGACTAACAGACTGCTACAGTGCATAGAGGAGAAACAATAGTGTACAGTATGTGGAAAATAACGTGTATTTTTAACCTTAAACCGCATAAACACAAAATATTTACACCAAATACACAAAATAATGATCTTTTTAGCAACATCATATGACCCCTTTAAGCTGGCAAATTAGGCGTTATGAGGGTAATAGTGAAATAGTGAGTGTGTGTTGCCGTTGTTTTTAAAAATGTGGAAAAGCTTTATTTGCCACAGAATAAAAATATAGAAAATGTAATTCCAACTTTTTATCTCACAATTCTGATCATTTTGTTCCGCTATTGTGAATTTATATTTCACAATTCAGATTTTATTTCTCCGAAATCTGAGTTTATATCTCACAATTATCTCACAAGATTGTAGTTTTTGTGCTTGTAACATAATTTCAATTTTAATTAGCTTTTAACTTAGCATGTAGCTCCCCAACACTAATAAGGAAGAGTATGATGAAAAAAACTTAGAAAAAAATAATTATGAAGTTAAAGAGCATGAAGTTAAGAGGCAGTCACATTTACTGTTGTATGCGAATTTTCACAAGAGAAATCCAGTCTTTTCAATGGGAATAAACACGACTTTGAATTGTATGTGAGTGTGAAAGATTTCTCCACACAGACTTCGCAACGGGTTCGAGTTGGTGACATGAATTTGCCACTGCTTGGTTTGAAAGTGACTTCTGTGAGCTGGCTTGTTAGACATCTCTACACTATTGACAATACAGACCAAATTGACTTTTCTTGTCTGCAAAATTTCACTAATAAAGGCCATTTCTTGCTCAGCAGCATTGTTTTAAAAACTTGAATGCTTAGCAAACTGGCATGGATCGTCAAAAGTCTTTAGTTTTAGTTAACATACTAACTTTAACTTACTAAACACAATTCTTTTGAAACTATTGATCCACTATATCAATAGAAAGAGAAAACTGACCATAAGCGCCTCACTGTGCACAAGTATGGAAACTGGGAAACGGCCACAAGTCAACATTTAATAATGAATAGCTTATCTTCTTATTATGTGGTCGTAATTCAGTATTAGTAGGATCAGATTCTAACAGTGACCTCAGCCACTGATGATATATTATACAGTATATGTTGATACAACATGGTCTGGACTGAGCTCTTCTGTCAGACATAGAATGCTAGCTAACTTGATATAAATGAATATAAATGGTTTCCAGATCTACTGAATGGTATTTTGGACTGACTCTTGACAGTAGGATACCACTATTTGAAACTGCTATCAGAGACTTTAATGGAAAAATAAAATAAGCAGCATTAGTTCATTGTACTATCATGTGAAACCACTTTCAGAAAACACGCCTTTCAAAGCATTTCAAATATTAGTACATTTTGTTATGGATAAATATTGCTTGTATTGTCATGGATTTTAACATATCGAAAACCAACAGGACTTTCCTTATTTAATATAATCACTTTATTATTATTATGATTATTATTATTATTTAAAAATTATTATTAGTATATTTTATGATTGATTATTGGTGTTGTGTAGATTAATTAAAGTAATAAATAATATATAAATATTATAAAGAACACTATTAATACATAGATAGTAATTATTCATTCATTAATTTATGAAAGAATCTCTAAGTATTAGTCCGTAAGTTAATAATAAATATTTTTATAAAAATAATAATTATTATTAGTATTATATTATTATTATATTATAGTAACCAAAAAAATTGAAATGTTACATATTATTAACTACATTTTATTGAAAACTACACTATAGTTATAATATCTTAAACAATATTTTTTTCATTTATATTTATGTTTCAGTAGACTTAGTCTATTACTCTATGATAAAATAATTGTTCATATTTTCATTGAGTTTAACACGGTAAACCAAAATGACAAATCAAACATTATCAACATTTTTTATCTTTTTTTTTTTTTTTTTTTTTTTTTTTTTTAATTGTATTCGAAAATGAAACTAGATTAATTACATATTAGAATAAATAATATAAGGTAATCTAATATAAAGATTACTGTACATAAAATAACATTATTATAACAAAGTTTTATAGGATTATTTTAGTATTAACAACATAGTAATTACAATAATTGTTTAATAAAATGGTTACAATTGATCACAATTTTTTTATATTTATGAAAAACCTTACCTTGTGTTTGGTTTAAAAAAGATGTGGCCTTTCCCCATGAATTGCCACTTCATTTTGTTCTGCCTGTTTCTAAATGCATGATGGCATTGCATTTTCTGTTAAAATAGCAACGTTTTGGTCAAAGACCTTCCTCAGGCAAACACGAATAAAGTGTGTTTGCCTGACGAAGGTCTTTGAACGAAACGTTGCTATTTTTAGCTTTTTTGAATAAAGGGAGAATAAGTGTGCAGATCTTTTTTCTATTATTTGATGTACCTTTTGATCTCGCACCTGGCCAAGACTTTTTTGGACGAGCGTATACTTTGACCCTTTCTTCATTGCATTTTACTGTCCCACAGCCATAGCCAAAAAACAACAACACTGTAACCATCTTGCCCAAATAGACCAAAACATTTTCTAACAAGAGTCCATGAAGGAAATGATTTCCCCCTTAATCGTCTTTTATTAAATCAGGGTGAAGCAATTGGGGAGTGTATTTAGCTTTAATATGGCCTTTATTAAGAATATTCATTCCACACCATTTGAACTGGGAAGCAGATCTGAAACACAAGCACTAATGTGTAAAAGGAGCTTGAGGGTTTCGCTGAGTCATTCAGTTCGATTCAATATACACAAAACCTTTCAAATTACAGCACAATTCATTAAAAACAGACCAGAGTGTCCATACAAGAGGAAAATGTCAGTCCGATCCAGAGCAAAACTCACCAAAGCACTACATTACAGTAAAACGCACATTATCTCATTGATAAGTATTGAAAGATATTTATTTTTATTCAGGGGGGTTGTGCAAAAAGAAATTAAAATCACTGAAATGAGATTCCTGGTCCAGTAGGAGGTTTAAAAAATTCATAACCCAAAGTATAAGCAAAAGTAATAGTGTTGCCTGCCTATTGAATAATCAATACTGTTTAATAATGCATGATTCATTGGCGAAGGAATATTAACAATGAATTACATCAAGCAAAAATAGTGCTGGTTGATTTCATGCTTGTTTGATGTTATCAGGATTGTCTTTGTTTCTTAAGCAGTTGAAGTGATTGTCAGCACTTTAAAAACACGGACAGATGCAACGGCTGCTTAATAAGACAAACAAATCTGTCAAAGCTCAGATGCAAAATGAATTTATTCTAGTAGAAGGAAGATTAGGATCTCAAAGGAACCTTCATTTAAATGCAGAGGCATACCGGCATATTTTCTCACATTTCTGCTGTTTTTCCAAGCTCACGTTTGGATTGTATTTCCATATGCTGGAATGCTTTTAAATCAGCACTGAGCCATTAGCATATAAATGCATATGTGTTTCTTCAACTACAGACACTTTTGGCCCTTAAAAACCACTTTTCACACTCGCACTCGTTCAATTTATCTACTAACTGTGGAAATACATAAAAATAAAATATAGAACTTGTTTTTAAGAACCAACCAGGCCCAGGTCCAAAACAAAATCTTTTAGATTTTAGATCAATTTATATTATATGTTCTATATTTAATATATTAATTATTTCACATTCAGTGGTATATCATCATTATAGTCATTATACATTATTATGACGAAAAACATGTTAAAATATTAATAATAAATCTACATCTAAAGCGGTGTGAAGCATGAAAAGCACAAAAGATATATGTTCTACTATTTTGCACAATATAAATATTTAAGCGTTTTTTGAATAGTAAAAGGTGTAATAATTTTAATGACAATTTGGTGCTTGTCCATTATTATTATCTTATCATTCAATGTTCTGGGTCTGGGGAAAAGGGTTTAAAATCATAAAATCTATTACTAAAAGACATTGAGCTGTAATGCGAAGTAGCAACTATATAATATAAAATAATAATAATAATGAAGGCATATGTCAGATTACAAGTTTGATTTTTATTACTTAGATTATTATTAGTGTGGTTGTTGTATTCCATAAAATTAGCAGCAACCGGACAGAAAAAAAATATTTTATATATAATATAAATTCATATTTTATGATGAAGTTCAGCATTTCAATGGAAAAGCATGGGTCGTGAAAGGTCTACAGCTATAAAATATATAAATAAACAGCCAACTTTAATGTAAATCACATAACTAATAAAATAATAGCAAAATGTTAATCTAAATCAGAATACAAGCTTTGATTTCAGTTGATTTTTATTATGTTTGCACAATATAAATATTTAAACAGTTTAAATAGTAAAAATTTTATATTTTTATGATTAACAATTCGGCCATATTACCCTTTTTTATTAGTGCTTGTTTTGGATTCTCTGAAATGAGTGAAAAAAACTAATAATAATAATATAATAATAATATATTAATAATATCCTATGTTACTATATTTTTAACCAATAGAAATATTTAAATAATAAATATGTAATCATAGTTTCATGAGGATTTCTAGTTAACAATGAATGCTGGGTCTGTGACACGGGTAAAACTACAAAATTTTTACATAAAAGCCATTTGTGCATTTAAGCAAAGCAGCAAATAAGAATAATAATTATAATCATAATAGTAATAATGAATGCATGGAAAAAAATTACTTATTTTGTATTCTCTAAAATGAATCACAAATTTGATTGAGGACAAAAATGAGATCTCCTTGTTTTGCATTTTGTCAACTGCATTGATTCAGAACATCCATAATTGAGGGTTTAGTTTATAAAAAATATTATTTTTGACTGTGAGGATGAAATGAATACTGTTGATGCCGAGGCTGGTGTCTGCAGCAGTGCATGAAAGCATTCTCAAACAGGTCAAACACATTTAATTGATTTCTGCTGCTTCACTATGGAATGGCTCGCTGGTCAAGGTTCACTGTAGCATCCCATGAAACCAGATCCGTATTTACCCATTCAAGTGCTTTTTATAAAAGGAATAAATATGTAAACCGAGCTAGCGCTGCAAATAACCGTGCCCCTGCCTGTTCCTGCTTCAATTTCTGCCTTGCATTTCATGCTTTTGAGGTCAATTTATAATAATGAAGTGTAAAATAACCTTTAATAAAGCTCATTTATTGGTCAAAATGAAGGCCCTGAATCTCTGCTAAAGCGGATCAGTCCTGGATGGGCAGTGAACACTGGTACAGACCTTCTCTGAAGGACAGCTTCATAGTATCTGGTTCGAATCAAAGGCTTAAGGAAATATTTCACAGTGGAATTAAAGTACAGTGAATGGGAAACATGTGACAAGTCAAAGTGGTGAAGGACTTTGGCTAAAGCAGTCGCTCTGAGAAGCTGATAAAGGTGTCTGCTAAATGTCCTGTTTTTATGGGTTTAGAGAGGTCAAAATCATCCTCAAGGATCTTTCTGAACATATTAGCGTCTAGAAACAGTTCCTTTTACAGTTTTATAACGTGGTTTTTGAAGTACATTTCTGTAAGACTGTAAACATTCTGTTAGATGTGTTAGCATTCTGTTCATGTGTTAATAGCTTAATTACGTTGGCTTGACAGAAAAGATGGTATAAATGTTTTAGAATATGAAAGCAGCATGTAAAATCATGCTAGCAGTGTGCTAATACATTAGCAAAATGGCAAAACGTGCTAATAACATGCTAGAGACCAATTAGCAACAATGCTACACATTGTTATAAACATGTCAGAAATGTGCTAAAACACTGCTTTTAAAAATATATATATTTAAACTGGTCTCCCAGCCTGGCTAGCTAAACATGTGGTCAAAACCCCTCTAAAACCAGCTATAACCAGGCTGGAAGACCAGTTAAAGCCAGCCAACCAGTTAAGGCTGGTTTCAGTTGATTTTTTTCACCAAGGAACAAACAAACAAACAATATATAAATAAATATTTTTTTAGAACATGATAGCAACATGGCAAAGCATGCTAGTAACATGTTAACACCAGCTATAAAAACTATTTAAAAAGCTATTTAAAAAAGCTATTAAACTTTTAATCTAGGCTTTATCAAGCCAACATCAATGTTTGTCTTCAAACTTTATCTCTCTAGTTCATTTTAACATATGTTGGGATATAATTATGCCTTCAGAAAGTTAACTGTCAAATGCAGCCCACTGTGTTGAGTTTGTAGTCATTTTGTAGTTCTTTTGGTTCCTCCTGTTAAGCCTTCCACACACTGCACGATTTTAGCAATCCTATAAGATCATTGCAAATCACACTTTGCGACATGGATCTGATAAACTCGGGTACGACATGCATGCACACTGTACGATGATGACACCTATTGACTCGTAGGCTATGACGCACATTACTATAGAAGAATGAAACATCATCAGCATGCGCTTGTTGTAAAAAATAAAAATAAATAAAATGGGAGGAAAACGTATATCAATGTTTCTGCGTTCTCACACAAAAGTATTCCATTCCTCAAAAACGTTGTGTTTGTTTGCAAAAGTATTAAAATTCATATTTTATACATTATTAGCAAAGTATTAACAATGAATAACTAATGAATGAATAACTAATGCCAACTTACTACTACTAAATGTTAAATTAATTTATCCCACATATTAGCATGACTAATGTTCAGTAATTATACTTATTGGTTTCAAGGTTTTGATGAACTGTTTTTTTGTTTCGTCTTGTTTTGTTTCCATTGTCTTTTAACCTTTTTTGCATCAATCTTACATAAGTTATTCATGTTTTTCTTCATGGCAAAGATCACACTGTTTACCCAATAATAAAGCTTAGGTGCTCCCATTGGTAATTTGTCATTTAGCAGACTATTTTCACCTAAATCAACTTATAGTCCACTAATTGCAGGAAAACCTCCCTGGAGCAAGTTGGGGTGAAGTGCTTTGCTCAATGGCACAATGGTAATTAGCGATGTCCAATTTGTGAACGGATGGTTTGAACGTCTTCACAAGAACTAATTCATGCATATGAGTTGGACTTCCCGTCTCTTAAAAATAAAGGTTGCTTATTGGCATCGATGTTTCCATGAAGAGCCTTTATCATCCATGGAATCTTTCCATTCCACAAAAGGTTCTTTAATAGTGGAAAAAAATGGTTCTTAGATTATTAAAATGTTCTTCACACTAGAACAAATGGTTCTTTAAAGAACTGTTCACTGAAAGGTTTTTTGAGGAAGGTTCTTTTGGTTCTTCTATGGCATCACTGTGAAAACATCCTTTTGGAACCTTTATTTTTAAGAATGTAGGCTATTCCAAGGAACTAGTGTTCGCTGATCATCACTACCTTGCCTTAAGCATACATAATTGTATGTTACTAAGAAAGGATATCAAGGATAGCACATCCAGACTGTAGATGTTAAGTGTGCATTTTTAAATAATGACGTGGGCATATGGACTCTGTTACTTCAAAAAGATCTGCAGTATGTTGTGTATCTGGTATCAATTAGGTGACAGTCAACAAAAGCTCATGATGAGCCAATAGCTTCATTTTGTTCTGAAACTGAGAGGCGCCGCAAATTTGACCCTGAAGACAGTGTGAAAATTACTGTCACACTTTACTGAGAATGAATGAACGGTGATTTTAAATAACTTCCCCAGGCTAACTATAACCATTCTGTTTGGCTTGTTGGCATCAATGACTAAGAACAAATTCATCTCTACACGCAAAGGAGGAGATGTTTCGATGAAAGCAACAAGATTTAGCATGCAAACCTAAATTCCAAAACAACAGTTTCTGCTTTAATTGATTTATATTTCTGGGTGGAATTATGTGGTTGTCTGGCCTGCTGTTTAGTGCAAATTCAGTTAAAATGACTGTAGAGTAAGTGCTAGTTATTTCAAAGAACTAATTGATTTTAGTCAAAGGTTTCTGAGATGATGTGGAGGTTTTGGATTAACAGTTCATTTGTAAAAATTGTCAACGTAATCCTACTAGAAACATCAAGGGGGGTGGGGTATCCCATGTTGATCCTTCAAGCAAGACCTCGGCTTAACTGGAAACTTTGATTTGTCAACGATGACCACAACAAAGTGGACAAATCATTCGGCACTGACACAAATCCTCTTTTGGTTAGCATAAAAAATGGCTGGTTAACAGTGGCTAACAGCATAGTTGTACTGCTGATACAGCAGGTAGACATGTGCTGTCACTTGAGTCAAGATCACTCCCTGGAGGAGCATCTGCAAATGGTCTGTTAATCCCCGTCAGCCTCTCCCCTCGTAGATCACTCTGAATGTAGATTTTACTGGACTTTTTTTAGCATCTGCCTTCTTTATTACCTTTTGGAAATACAGTGCTGTGGTGGTACCTTGGGACAGTGATGCTTTCGGGGGGACTTTAGGGTGATTTTTTTTTTTCAAGTAAAATGTGTTTCTGGATCAATCATGGTCCTGGAATGGCATTCATCCAACCAGATTGCAAGGTTAGGTTTATTTTTAGGGGTGGCGTTGGGTCTTCAAGTAAAATTCAGTTTGTTTGTGGATAAATGACTCAATGAAGCACTATCCGTCCTTATTTCTTAATCCACATTAAAGAAAAGCAATTTTAACAAATCTAGTTTACCAATAAATTTTGTATTCATGTTGGTTTTATCTAGTTTTGAAAAGATTTTACAAAATTTTCAGGAAAAGTGTCAATTTAATGACTCTACAAATGTCATGTAGTATAACCAACAAGTAAACAGACAACAGATTTCCCAAGACAACGCTTTGAGTACGTGATTAGGCATCTTAAATTGTTCTCTTTATTTTCAAAAAAAAAAGTATATTGTTTTTCAAGATAAAAAGTATTTTTACAAATTTTATAAATGTAATTACATTTTTAGAGGTTGCACCACATGACATTTTACAACCTGAACTAACCTTGTCATGTCATGAAAAGGTTGAAGGGTCAAGAGGGTCTGCAGGGGTCTTCTTTATGATATTGTTTCCTGTTTTATGTTTATGTTTCTGTATGTTGGATGCACCACATGACTTTGGTATGGCAGATACATGGTTTTCAAATATTGAGGAGAAACAGTTTTGTAATAATATAATTTTATGGTGAGCATTTTATGTCTTTTCTACAATTGTATGCCAAATGCATTTCAATGAGCAAATTTTTTTCTTAATTATGATATCAAGACAACAGTTGCATCAACCTGAGGTTTTTTACTTTATGATCACCAAAAAAAAAAAAAGCAAAATAATTTATTCAGAAATTTAAAACATTCTTGTCACAGAAGAGATGTAATCACATGTGTGTATGCATGAATATTCCTAATGCATTTTTAACCCTCTGGGGCCTGAGGGTGTTTTGGGCCCTGGAGAAGTTTTGACATGTCCTGACATTTGTGCTTTTTTCAGTTGCTAATAAACATTTTAATGACTAAGTTTAGTAGCACCATAATCAGCACAAACTGGGCTACAATAATATATTAACAGCATGTATGTACATGATTGTATTTTTGAGAAAGCTATGTTTATGCATGGTTAGTGAAAAACAAAAAATTTTAAGTCCCTGAAATAAGGCCATAAAACACATACAGAACATTTGTTCACAGGACTATTGAGAACAGATCTTGAAGTCTAGAGTTTTTGCATCAGAATGATGTGAAAATCATCTTGTTTACTCACTCAGAAAACAATATATTGATTTAAATTTTCTAAGACACTTTTTGTGTAGAAAAGGAATATGCGAGGGGGCGTGAATGGTCATGAATAATGATGTGATTCACACCTGAGAAGACAAAGGCCTGCATAATGAGCTGTCAGGTGAGTGACTGAGAGGGAATTGCTACAAGAAATAATGAGGAAAAAGAAATGCATCTATTTTTTGTTTGTAGTTTATTTAGAATATATATAACTATCACATCATTTTGGGAGTGTGTGCATCACATGGTCTTAGCTGTGGTCCAGGCTCTTGTGCGGGGCAGGAATCTCAGAGCCTGTGGAACATGTCAACGTCAGTCTCTGGTTTCCATGACCAAGTGGGCTGCTTATTTGCTTTGGCTCTCTTTGCAACAGGTTCTTTTTCACTTTTATTCTCACATCTGAAATAAAAAAGCCAGCATGCTGTTTACACAAACTACATTATTAACATTATTATGATGTTCACTGATACTAGTACTAATTTATCTAAACAAAGAACACAATTACCACATAGCAAACATATTTTACCACAAAGTAACTAAATCAAATGAAAGTAACATCTGTAAAATAGTGAATGCACACTTACTCTAAAATTCTGAATGGAGTTGAAAACTGAACGAGTGCCCCCTTCCTATGAGAGATGCAGGTGAATGCAAGAGTGGTGTACTCCCCACAGTACCTTAGTATAGTATGCATACTTCATGAGAAAACAATGCCAATTCTTACATTTTAACACTATCAACCACAAATAATATTACCACATATTCTAGGAATAATACAATTACTATACTGTGCACTTACTCAGTATGATTTTCCAGCGAACTCAAAACTGAACGACATGCGTGTGCCTTTCTTGTGCAAGATGCCGGTGATGCAGCCACAGTCCTAAACGAAAATTAAAACAGTTTCGAACATTTCAGCGTCATTACTCCATAAGACACGGGTATAACACATTCAAAATATTTACACCAGAGCAGATATTCATGAACAGAAGCTTAGTTACATTCATAAACACAAGCATGCTTTGTATGTAGGCCTATACAATCCAAAAACTATAGTTATAAACATATATGGCTATATTCGTGAACAGAGAATATCCTATCACAGTAAAGTTTTGACTAATCATTCTTACTAACATTAGACTAGTAACATTATAACTCATATTACTTTTATATCGTATTTCTGTCTGTTATAGAACATAAAAAAACATCCTGGCATTGTGAGACATTAGATGCAGTGAATTAATCTTCATAATGTTTCACTTGATTATACATTTAGTCAGGAATTATAGTTTGGAGAAAGTCTAACTAGTAAAATGTGTACAAGTTATGTGAAAACTAATACAAGTAGGTTAATAAAAAAGACTTACTCATGTTTACCATCACTGCTGGATCAAGCCACTGCATTGTTTTTTCCTGAGGTAATCCAAAGCTTCTTGAGGTGAATTCTGTCTTATTCCTCTCAGCGCGACGCGAACAGTAAAACTTGAGGTCTTGCTGCTTTGTTTGCTGTGATGTGGGCGTTCACACGCCGAGCGCTTCACGTGGATGATTATAATATCAATAGCGCTCAGCGCGTGGGCGTGGTCACATTAGAGATAATGAAGGTAGATGTGAAAAACTGGACATCGCGTTGGTTTCATATGGATTACTTTATCACAGAATATTTGCTTTCGATAAGACTTGCTTAGTTTAAAAGTAGACATGTCAAGCTTTCTATAGATATATCTCTCATGTCTCTTTGTTGAGTATTTGCTGAGTTACAGTTCATTTTAATAACGCGTTTCTAAATAAAGATCACGCAGACCAAGGCGGCAGACAGCACACCCTGTTTGTTTTCTTTATTTTATAAATGCACAAAGTTCTGTTGTTATTATTTGTGTATACAAATAAAAGTAGACCCTTTACAGATTCAATTAATGTATTGCTCTAATCTGTAAGATCAAAACAGAAAGTGTAATTTAAGTTATTTTCGGCGTTATCAGGAGAAAATGGCACAAAACGCGTATCCGCGTTAGTCGACTTCAGAGGGTTAAATAAATTAAAAAAATACAACGACATTATTGATAGTTTTGTCAAAATTCTCTAAAATTTGTAAAATTTCACAAAAATGTATTTAATCCCGAGTCATTTTTATTGACCTTAACAGGGTGGGGAATTATTAGCTTCCAGTATGCTTTGTATGGGACTTGATGGGGAGAGTACTCTGAATATTAAAGTGTAAATAAAGGATTTTTTTTTTATGTTGCTTTATTTTGCTGATTGGCAGCTAGCTAGCAGATCTCAATAATATGACTGATTAATAACACAGAAATGTTTGTGAATATGAACCAAAAAAAAGAATAATGCTATGGGCACATTATCACTGAGACTACTTAATTGGGTCATTTACAAAACATTTTTATTCATTATGTTTTTATTTTACATGAATAAATTATGCATTCTGCATTCTGAGAATTACTGAACTTAACCGAGAGGAAAATCTTATGTTGATGCAACTTACTTGATTAGTGAGTAACCGATGTGCATGATTAAGTCATGTACAGTATATTCAAAGTACTTTGTTCAGAATAGAGTTGGCTGTTAAATCACAAAGCCTCAACGCTTTATAATTTACACATGAAAAGAGCTGCTCTAGTGGCGTCTCAAAGCAACCAGCACTGCGAAGTGGCTAACTGTGCAGAAAGCATTGAGCTATAAAAGAGCAAAGAAAAGAAGCAGAGGGTTATCAGAGTGGTCACTAGTGGGTATGTTCAGAGAGAATAGATCCTGCCAGTCCTGATGGAAATCGTAACAAGAAGCTGGAGTGCTCTGGTGAGTTCAGGAACGCTGCACACTAACACAGCTCCAGTTTCTCTGTAATCTAAACCCCTGCACTCAGCAGGCACAATGGAATAGTGTTGGGAAAGAGGCCAGAACGGAGCTCCACAGTCCGGGGAGAGCCCTACAAACAAGTATCTGGAGACCTGGGAAGACAGTCAATGGTTTAAACTGATTAAGATCCGAACACCTCAATGGCTGTGGTGAGAACGACAAGTGTGTCTCCAAGAGTGTTATGTACACGTCTTACTAAGTGATACTTGTACCTGGAAACCTGGTTTAGCCATACATCGTGAAATGTTAGTGCAGGTAGGCCTTGGATCCCTCATTGGCCTCTATCCAAATGATGTTGGCTTTGACATTTATGGTAGTTTGTACTTCTCCTGAGATAGAATGCAACTTTGTTAGCACACATTGTTAATCCACTGAGAAAAAACTGTTTGTCTTGGTAATCAAAATCTGAACATTTGCTACCACTCTGGAATGGCATTCCTTCTCTGATGACGTCAGTTTGACGGCTTGGGCAATGGTTTGCCTGCGAGCAAGAGATGCGAGAGTGGAGCGCTAAGATTAAACCCACCCTCTATTCACATGTGTTTCACTATACTGAAATAAAGTCGTCAGCAACTTCCGGTTCACGCAGACTTTAAAAATAAAGATTCCAAAAGGTAACAACCATTATGGTTCCCCAAAGCCTTATACTGAACAGTTTTTATTTATTTGATTGTATTTTTTTTTTCTAAATGTAAAGAACATTTTAATATGTTTTAATTAGATTAATTTTTAATAATCAAATTTTTTAATAATTTAAACAAATTGTTTCCGCTGTAAAATACCTTTTATGCAATGAAAATGTTCCATAGAACCAAAGATGCCAGTAAAGAACCTTTACACTCATAAAAATAAAGGTTGCAAAAGGAGGTTTTTGCAGTGATGCAATAGAAGAACTATTTTGGGTTCTCTAAAGAACATTTTAGTGAAAAGTTAGTGAAAGAGCCATTTTTCTTTTCTTCACATGAAGAACATTTGAATAAAGAACCATTTCTGCAATGGAAAGGTTCCATGGAACCATATATGCCAATAAAGAACCTTTGCACTCTGAAATCAATCAATCCTTTTGAACCTTTATTTTTTTACATTTTGGCTTCCCCAATGCACCTTACAGTAAACTGTTCTTAAACCATTTTTTTCTTAGTGTAAAGAACAGTGTAAAGAAATAATCTGAAGAACCTATTTCCCCCACTATAAACAACCTTTTGTGCAAAGGAAAGGTTCCACAGAACCATAGATACCAATAAATAACCTTTATTTTTAAGACTGAACATTTCATCTCTCAACTTGCAATACATCGTTGAGAGGCTTCACAACCATTAATTCACCCAACATGAAGCAACATGATCTTACTGGTAATTGTGGTATTCATATATAAAGTGTGGTTTTAGAACACAAACACATTTGTACAGTTAAAACTTTTTGTGAATTAAAAACTGTAGAAGTATATGCAAGTGCACAAGTTTTTTTCTCCCTCCTGCCAGCTATGGTCCCTGAACGAGCGGCGCCTTGTTGTTCCTTCACGAAGTCGCTTTCCAAAACCTTCACAGTCTCTGCTCCTCTCTGGTGGAATGAGCTGCCAACCTCCACCTGAACTGCTGAAACCATCACAACTTTCAAAAAGGAGCTTCTCCGCCAGCTCTCAACCACTAACAAATATAATTTAAATGTTGTAAAGATTGTTGTTTCTAAAGCCGAGCATACGCAAATACTTTAGTTTTAGATGCTGTCAAAATATCTACAGAGCGTTTTCACATATATCCAAAGCTCAAAAATGCAAATGTAAACATTGCATACAAATACCTACAAATGCTAATGAGCTCAAGCTGCATGAAAACAGCCTAATTTATCCAATATTTAGATCATTCATAGTGCCACAAAGCATCAATGGGCACTGACAAAGTCAAGTAAACAAACGTTAGCAAAGCAGTTGTGCTAAAGTAATCCCACGTCCATCACCTTTGACCTGGGCCTCTTCGCCGTGGAGCCCAGGATGTGTCTGCTGGGAGTAAAACAGTCCAGTTTCAGCTCTTCTTGGTCCTATTACTTGGACATGACATGTGCAACTGGGTTTGCTTGTTTTAAGTTGTGTGGCCCTGCAACAATCAGAAATTGCTTCATCTTTAACACCTAGTTTATATAGACCAGTACCAATTTTCTTTTAAACTTGTCTTTCATAGTTCATTGTTGTTTATTATGTTAAGAAATTCCTATACAGCATATAAAATACTCTGGTTTATCATGCAAATTATTGCTGCATTTATGCAAATATATAGATTTTTTTATATATTTATTTTTTACGTTTGGGGTCAAATGCAAATTCACCTGATTAAAAAATGAAAAACACATTTGAATTTTTTAGCATTAATACATTTTACATTTTAATATGAGTTGATATGTGATGAACATGCTGTCATGATGTAGGTCATAAATGAATATGATTTAAAAAGGGAGGATGGTTCCTCTCCATAATTAAAATAACCTATTAAGCTTTTAAAAAATTGTATCAGTTATTAGTTGGTCTATATTGAATGTCCTTGTTGCCAAGTAAATAACCCCAGGAGTCTGAATATTAATTAAGAATTTAGACTCTTCAAAAACTCTCCAAAGGAAAATTCAACACATGTTACAAGCCCACTGCTGTTTAATCAATTAAATCCTACATTTTAATTGTTGACATTAAGCAATTTGCACTGTACGGTAATATTGTAAATTTTCATGTGATACCGATTTTCTCTTTTGTAACTGATTAGACAAAAGCGTTTTGTTGTGTTTAAGTGCAGATGTTTGTATTTGCAGAGCAACACCAGTAAACAATGCAAACTGCTCTTTGGCACCGGTTGTGTTGCATGGCCCCTAATTGCAGCACAAAATTAAACAAATTACTCACGGCTGTTAGCTTATTACATGCATGAACCCACATGTGTCTCCCTGACTGTAAGTACAGATACCTTTTATAACATTTTCACTCTTTTTTCATTCAAAAAACTGCTGTCATAACTCAATTTCACAATTAGTGTTTCCATTGAAAAATATGTACATGATGTATTTGAGTGCAAACTCTGGAGAAACTTGATGTTGAAGTTGGTATTGAATATTTAGAAAACTAACCCTGGAAGAGCAATTTCACATTTAGTGCCTTATGGGTCATTCTACAAAGCATATGCCATTTGTGTCCCTCATGTGCATGTTTGTAAAAACATCAATGACTGAATAGCTGATGCCAACTTTTGTCAGTAGGACTATCTTAAAATGTTTTTTTTAAATAGGAAACAACTGATAACTGAAGAGTGGATATATGCAGAAATTCCGGTGTTAAATTGTTTTTTTCTTTGAATCACTGTTTCATAACCATGACCACACGGCTTGTAAAGTTTAAAATGGTCAACTCTGTTACCTTTGTGAAGGCATATATCACAACAAATTTGATTTGATTGAAAACTAAATGAATGATTTTTAATATGAAATAATTATAAGAAAAAAATACAAGATGGAATGGGGTTGACAGTTTTACAGTTGAACTGAATTATGCAATCTCAAAATTAATTTTTTTGAGATGGCATAAATTAACTGTAAAAACATCAACCATGTTACTGTCCACAGTGTTACCTTTCTGAAGGCATCTATCACAACAAATTGAAATTGTGCAATTTAAAAATTAAATTCATCAGTTTAAAAAAAAATTGTGATTATGACTTCAGAAATGTAACAGGTTGGGCAGTAACAGAGCTGATAGTTTTCCAGTTAAATTGCACTTTTTTGACAGGGCATAAATCAATTTAACTGTAAAACCTTCAGCCATGTTACTGTCCACACTGTTACCTTTCTGAAGGCATCTATCACAACAAATTGAAATTGTGCAATTTCAAACTAAATTAATCAGTTGTAATATATGTTGTAATTGTGACTTCAGAAAGGTAACAGGGTTGACAGTTTTGTGGTTTTGTAGTTCTGGTTATTTTAGTTTGAGAGAACATCATTCATTTGAACTGAAAAACTTGTCTATCCTTTTACTGACCACACTGTTACCTTTCTGGAGGCATAATCATATTATTACATTTTAAAGATGGATTATATAGCATGAAATTGTACAACTCATTAATGTTTAAATACAGCCTAAAAAAACTAATTTGATCAAAATAGAAAAGTGACCATTGCACAGAGTGACTCTAATGAGTCTCTTCATGTTTGAATTTGGAAAGCTAAAGTTTAATAGAAGTATATGCCTCAAATGCTGTAAAGATTTCAAAACCATTTTCATTTAAATATATGAATAGATATACCAATGTTTCAAAAACTGAAACAGCAGTAAAATTATAAAATCTTTCCTTTCCAAGGTGGGAGACAGTTTTTGTCAGTTTGGGAAATTCTTCTTACATTATTAATTTAGATATAGTAGAGGTGTGACCCAAGTAACCCAAACATCAGTCACGTTTAAATTCTAAAAAGCAAGCTCTGGCATCTATAAAAGCAACTGGCCTTGTTACTTTAAATGTTCCCATGGCAATAGAATACTTGGTTGTTGGCTTATCGATGGGAAGCAGGAGATTAAACTTGGTTGTTGGCTTATCAATGGGAAGCAGGAGATTAAGTTCAAGAAAAGAAAATGTGTAATTCAAAGAAATCATTTGGGAGAATTAGTTGAGGCCAAATTCATCATTCACACGTCAGCCTAAGACAGATCATGACAAATCGCATGAGCAACAAAAGCAGTTAATGTGTATTTCAATGGTTAAAGTGTGAGCTTTACCATACGTTGCATTTTTTAGGTGGGAGGGGGAATTCTGCTTTCTCACTGTCTTTCTGTGCGTTTCATGAAAAGATTCCCTAGGTTTTGATTAATCTCTGCTGTCAGAGGAAGTTCCTGTGTTTTGGTCCCAACAGGCAATCTGCCCACACCACATCTGGAAGTTCTCCCCTCACCCCAATGTACACGCACAAAAACTCACAGAACACACACTAGATATCTACATGGGCTGTCCTTTAAGTAATCTACATCAGCGTTTCTTACCATCATAACCCTATTCACGCAATTTCTAATGGATAATTCACCTGCAAGCAAGCATTTTAGTGCGGAGCTTGTACTAGCAAACAGGATATGGTGCCCACAAATTAAGAATTTATTCCTTCAACTTATTAATTTGTTCCCTTATTTTAGGTAAATCATCCCTTACTGTAGTTAAATTGTGGCCATGATTTAATTAAATTAAAATGAGACTTTTTTTTGCATGTCATTTGCAGGGCTCTTTATTTTTGTGAAAACAGAGTAAAGTTTAAAAAATAAATAAAATCAGTAGTAAATTATTGGAGGAATTCTCTGTCCACTGCATTTTAAAGTAAATCTCGTGAATCCTGTAAAGAATATGTCCATGTCATATTTCACCCCAAGATTTACAGATTATTTTTTTTCTTTTTACATTAGTAATGAGAATTAGATAAAGCAATGTTTATATATATAGAACATTTCATACATGACGGTAATTCAAAGTACACAAAAAGCAAATTTGGCTAATTTTTATGAATACTAATTGCCACAATTTTAAAAAATCTTAGCTGCAGAAATATTTTTAGCACTTTAAATCTTAGTCATAATCATATACACCATTTATTTTTCTGATTGTGGGGTGAAATGTGACCTGGACTAGTTTTTGAGAGATTCACCCTCTAAATGTCTTGAACTGAGACGGATCAGGTTTTACTGTCAGACACTTCATTAGGTTCACTTCCTTTCAGTCAGACATGAATGTTATTGTAAATTGTTCCTAACTGCCTGTGGTATGTGTTGGCGAAAATGACGGCTCCTCTCTAAGGTATCCTGCGGTGCCGTTCTACTTTGACATGTGAATCATGTCGTGACACTGCCACTTAGTGGACTGAGTCTGAAACAAAAGAAATGAAAACTCAGTGTTGTGTTGCTATATTTAAATATAACCTATTATTGGAGTTTCTTCTGGTTTGGCCCTCTACTTTTCACTCTCAGTAGTTTAATGTGTCTGCTAACAATACACTGAAAAGAATTAATACAGTATTGATTTTGAAACGATTTTCACTCAGAAATTAAAGTACATTTCACAAATGATTACAGAAATTACAGAAAAGGCAAGTAACAGATTCAATTAAAATTACATTTTGAAGTAGAGACAGTGGAATTGTATTTTCTTGTAAAAAATACTCCAATAATATTTGCTTTATTTACAACTTAGAAATGAGTATAGTGTTGGAGATTTATGTCATTTTGGAATTTTTGAACGTCTTGAAACAAACATTTCCACCACATTTAAATCATTTTTTGGTGTGTTATGGTGTAGCATTCAGCATTTCATATTTGGAATAAATAATGATAACTCCTTGTCGTATCTTAAGCTTATTTCACAGCTAGTATTTTTATGTATCCCAAATACCACCATTAAATATTTTCAACTTTTTTTTAAAATTTATCGTTTCATTGGAACATGACATTACAATGAAACATAGTATTTTTTCTGATATTTTCTTTGTTTCTCACACATAAAGAGTATTTTGATTTCATGCTTTCATGTATAAATAGTGCACTAACTCTTGAAACAACTTCATTGGGGACAAATGCCTGTGATCATTTACACACACACACACACACAACCACACCCAATATCTAATATAAGTATATATAAATATTGAAATGTTAGTTCACATATAATAGTTTTTAAAATAATATATATTTTAATGATGGTTTAAATTTTGGGGTTTTTGATGAGGAAAAACTGTTTTACTAAAGAAATGAGTCTCGAAGAAATAGACCTGTGCAGACTGTAATAAAATCAAGGAAGAATAAAATCAGGCAAAAAGGGAGGAACGGATGTACAGTGGAGGAAAAAAGAAAACATGAGGATTGTGATTCTTCCTCCAATTCAGCGCTAGAACAATAGATGCCTATCAGTCTGTTAGCAGCTCTGGACGCTCAGGGAGTGAGAAGGGCTCACAGAAATGAGCTATTGTCTCAAACCGGCTTCACACCAGCCACATCTCACTCATAAACATATTACAAATAACTGACACGATGACTAAACGCCCTGTTTTAGTTTAATCCTTTCCATACATGCGACTTTGATGAAATGTGTAAGTAGGCCTATTAATAAATATCCTGGCAATGAAGCATATATCCTCCCTTGTGAAAAAGAAGTACATTTATAGCACACTTTTAAAAAGAGTTTACTTGTATGTAATGTTACGCTACAAACTTTTTAAACATGCACTTAAAGGGGTCATATGATGCTATTAAAGATCATATTTTGTGTATTTGGTTGTAACAGAATATGTTGACATGCTTTTAATGTTCAAAAAACACATTATTTTTCAAATACTGTACATTATTGTAGGTCCTCTATGCCCCGCCTCTCTCAAACACGTAGTTTTCAACAAAGCCCCCTCCTTTGACAAGCGCAGCCTGCTCTGATTGGCCAGCTGACCAAGTGCATTGTGATTGGCCAAACACCGCAAGCACTCATCGGAAATGTAACACTCCTTACCATAATCGCGAGCTTCAAGCTTTCAAAGTAAATATCAAGACAGTTAATAATGTCGTTAGTTTTACCATCAGTTCAAGCCCGAAAGGGCAACAGAGTCACATGAACGACACAGTGATGATGCAGTACACAAGACAGCTGACGTGCTATGATTTCTGACAGACAGTTCACTCTCCTGTGATGTGACCCTGTTCCCCTCTCACACACACACACACACACGATGTGTTACTCTGCGCTGCGCAAAACTCCGCATTTGAACAGTCAATAGCAAATACTTTAAACTAATAACAAAAAACCATACTTACAGTAGCTGATGCAGAAGCGGCAGATTGTCATAGCAAAGTCAGAATTTACCCCTTTTTTTTTTTTTTTTTTTTTAGAAATAGCCTTTGTTCACAGCCAGCCTTGTACTCTTCTAGGATAAAAAAAAACTGTTGTTCATAAAATGCGTTGCACAAATTCGAAAATCTGGGTTGTGCTGTTCTGTTGTAAATCAATCTTTCCAATGATTCCTAATTGCATCTACTTACAGAAGGCCAAATAAAGTGCAATTGCTTTCGCACTGAATCACACAGCGACTCCCTGACATGCTGCTTCAACACTACTACTGTTCCTGAAAACAAGGATTCTTTCGTTACGTGCACATTTGGTGGCCTTATGCAATTATTTCCACATAGTGATGTAGATATGTTGGGGCGTGTTAGAATGAGGCGTTTTAGGGGGGTGTGGCAGAGTCTTAACTTTGATCAAGAGTATTTCTTTGGTTTTGAGACTTTAGTCTTTTCAACTTTACATATCTTCTTTATGCACTAAGAGCTTGTGACACTCCAAAGAGAAAGGGAAATTTTAAATCGCATCATATGACCCTTTAATATAACCCTATTATCATATACATTGTATTATTAAATAATTGAAGTACATACAAGTGCACCTTCATACAATTAAGCACACCCCTTTCAGGGCGGCGGACAGTTAGTTGACAAAGTGTTACAAAATAGAAAAAAAAACATAACAGGCAATTGATTATACAATTTAGAGCGGTTATTTTTGTAAATTGTACTTAAATTTACTAATACATCAAAAGTGTTTGCATATGGTGACAAATGTTGCTGTATTACTGTACTCAGGCCTTTTCTTCTTGGTTTGATACATTTTACCCCACATTTTTGCCTCCAGGACTTTATATTTAATAAACATATTTAAATAGATAGATAGATAGATAGATTAGATAGATAGATAGATAGATAGATAGTTTAATAATGCAAAAATAAATAAATAAAACAAATAATATAAATATATCACAAAAAGGACATATTTTGGTTCAACAAACCTTCTTTCTCCCTTTACCCTTGGTTTTACTACTGCTCACAAATAATATGCTCAATGACAATATTGAGATCCTTCCTAATATAAAAGACATGATTTGAACTGACTTTGCTATCTTTTATAATGTGAAAGCAAATATGACTTTTGCACCCTGAAATTCTAAATGACACTTTTATGAAAGCTATTTTTCGACCCAAATCAAATCCGATCAGTTTTAACAAGATTCATGTTGAATATAATACTGTGGTGAACACTTGATATGAAGAATATAAAAGAATCAGCAGGACTGGCAGTTCAGAAAGATGATTCGTGTGGAATGTGATTTTATTAGGATGATTTGCATGATTGACATGATATAAAACAGAGGAGGGCAGGCGCTGTCTTGTGAAGCGTGATGCTTTCTGGTCATAGTCCACTCATACACCCCAATAAACGTCATTTTCCCTGTCTTAGCTCTAATGTATTTCACAGCTCGCACTGAAACACCTGGAAATAATGTGTCCAGTCCTACCGGATACAAAACACACAAGCAGAATCCTCAAGTTCCTGTATTATAATTTACTTAGTTACTGTTACTTAGCACAAGGCCAAGTTTCCCGCATACTGTTCAGATAATTGTCAAACATTTATGTCAAGCATAAAAACATTAAAGTTGAGCTTTGTTGGAGGCGTGATATTGCTGCAAATGTTCATAGTGGTGATGTGAGTGTAAATGTGGCTTGGCTTCTGCTCCTCCCAATGATTTCCAGTTGGCTTGTCACTGTCAAATAAATAAAAATAAATACATAAATACACTTTTCAAGCTAAACATCGCATATCACTTTTAAAACTGAAACGTGTATTTACTTTGATGTTAAAATATTTTATTTTTTATTATTTTTATTGTGCTCATCACTGCTAAATAAATAAGAATTGTAACACTTCTCGAACAAAACATTTCACATATCTTTATATTTAGAAATGAAATGTGTATATTTTTTCAGCGTTCAAATATATTTTGAATCATTTTGAATTTATTATTTGAATGGCAACATTTATAATAACATTTAAAATATACATTTGTTTAAATTGAGAAGTAGTGCCTTTATCCCTTTAATTTAAATTGTGCTTTTTAAAGAAAAGTTTTAACTAAATATTATTCTGATTCACTTTAAGCAATAAAACTGAAGTCTGTGTAAATGATGAAATTACTAATAAAATCATCCTTAGAGAGCGGAAAGGAAATATGTAATGAAGTGTGTTCAGTCATTCAGTTAACCTTTTCCTCCTCTTTTGATTTGCAATTTGGCAATTTCTTTATAGCAAATTTGTCACATAATTTTTTCTAATAACACTCACAGTGAAGCTCCAAGTTTTTCTCTCACCAAAATGAGCGAACCCTGTGGATCAGCGCTTTTACATCTCTGCACTTTGTCCATTTAATGATTGGTCATTCCCGTCCCGGCAGGAATGGCCCTTTGGCTCCAGAGTGCACAAGGAACAGGCAATAGTCCAATATCTGTCCTCATCATGTTTTTAACTCGAGTCTTTCAGCCTCCTCTGAGTCTCGGCCGAGACTCATTTGGGAGTTCATAATAACTCTGGCCTGCCAGCTGCAATCTGGCTCTAGGCAGGATGTCCCAAATTGTACAGTCAATAATGGTTTCAATATAGCAATACAGAGGCATTTGTGATCTGGCACTGGGACAATTTGTGCCATGTCACTGTTAGATGCAAAGACCAGGAAATTATATAAGACTTGTTGTGTCCTCGTCAATGGAGGGTAAGTGGATCCGTTTCACCAGTGTCTTTGTGTCCTTCACAGTATTTCCCACAATTATTTTCAACATACAACCGTGCTTTTTAGCCAGTAGCAATGCCCTGCTACAGCATGTGGACACCTAAACGCACATGAAATGTATGAATGCCACTGCATTACATACAGAATATCAAATCAGGTGGTTTTTATTATATATGAAACATGAAATGGCATTCGCAACCCAATGTAATGTATTTCTGAATGAAACTGGATATTCAACTAGAAAGTCAAATCTAGGTCAGGACTGGATTTTATTTGCTTTGGATTGTGATTGGATTGGATTATTGATCAAAGATTTCAAACATTCCTTTGGAATAACATGCAGCCAGAGCTGGGTAACTGATTATATGTAATCCGGATTATGTAATCAGATTCCAAAAATAAAGTACTTGTAATTAGATTATATTACATTTTAAAATATTCATAATCAGATTCAGTTACTTTTTTATTGATTACATGATTGCATATTATTCACATAATATTAATAAATTATTCATAACTGATTGACTTTTGATTTATTGATTCATTATTCATGGAAGGTTTTTGTCCTTCAAACACATTCAAATGCACAAATTCATGTCATTTCTTCTTTACATGTAATGCAGGGATTCCCAAACTTTTTTTTTTTGGTCAGTTGAACCTCTAATGTATTTACTATACTTGAAGTACTTTGGGAAATTTTAAATGGGAATACATTATTTAACAACACATTTGCATGTTCACGGTTCTGTGATGTTGGTTAATGGTCAAATGACATGCAGGTAAGCAAATAAAATGTTTAATCTTTTTAGTAAGTGTTTTATTTTGATTGCTGTTATTTTCAAATTATTTTTTTATGATTTAGTTATTAACTTTTCATTAAACTCACAAACCCCCTGAAGTTCCTTCACAAATTACAAATTGGGAAACCTTGAAGTAATGCAATGTTTAATGCACTTCATGTTGTTAATAAAAAAAAAAGGAAGAGGGATATTTTCTTTCTCTTTGTTTTTTATAGCAATATTCTATATATTATATACATATACTATATATATATAATTATATATATATATTATTATATATATTATCCAATGTGATTACATAAGGTCAAAAGTAATCAAAAAAGTAGATTATATATAAAAAGATTATATTACCTTAAATTATTGTCTTGTAATTTGGAATCAGTAACAGATTGCATTTTGTAAGTAATCTACCCAGCACTGTGTGCAACATTAAATTATTTGCAACAAGACCAAAAATGTGTATTATAAAAGAAAATAGGCTAGTTTTTGAGTTGACAAAACTTTCTAAATTTCGCAAAAATTATGCATGTTGGGTTTCTAGCTCACAAAACGGCATTAATAATTTAATAATCGCGACACAATGCTGACAGCAAATGCATTCTTCCATTCCAGAGCATGATTGCTGATGGCGTAGCATTTTCAAATGTCAATAGGATTTATTAGACAGGAGAGGGTTTAAGTATCCAGACTTTCAATATCTTTTTAGCATTCTCGCTTCTGAGTGTTCCAGAGACATTACTGAGCTGTTGCAGATCAAAGACTTTATGATTCTGAATTATTCATTCAACCCAGGGCTGGACTGGGACAAAAAAAAATCAGCCCTTGCATTTTTTGGTCCAAACGGCTCACCACTATGATCAGACAGCACCCATACATATACACTGTCCTTCAAAATACACACACACACACACACACATTTGGACCCCATAATGTAGGGAATACCAGGTACACACTAACACTGTGTGTGTTTATGTGTGTGTATATCTAATGTGTATACCAGTTTAAGTGGACCAGTGTCTTATGGAACAGCGGCAATATAGTTTCCTTGGTTACCGCTGTAAATAAAGCACATATGCATTAATATGAATTATACAGAGGAAAGATGAAAAGAAAATGCCATCGAAACTTTTCTGAAGACAGTCAGTTCCCTTCAGAGATACATTCTTGCTTTAAAGTATTTCGAGCATCGTGAACAGTGTGAGCTTGCTCTGTATTGTCTCTGCTGACGCATCTGTTCTCTCCTCTTTGCGTTGGTCTTTATCGTGTCCCATCTCTGGCCTCTGTTAACGTCCTGTTTACAGACTTTGTAATATTTCCTCATATTTCCAGGGGTGAAGCAATATTTATGTACACTCTTAAAAATAAAGGTGCTTCACGATGCCATAGAAGAACCTTTTTGTCTAAATGGTTCTATATACAACTTTTAACATCTGAAGAACCTTTCTGTTTCCCAAAAGATTCTTTGTGGCGAAAGAAGATTCTTCATATTATAAAAAGGTAAGAAAGAGATGGACCTTTGACTGAATGCTTCTTTGTGGAACCAAAATGGTTCTTCTATGGCAGGGGTGGCGAACGTCGGTCCTGGCGAGCCGCAGCCCTGCAGAGATTTGCTTCAACCCTAATCAAACACACATGAACAATCTAATCAAGGTCTGAAGGGTTACTAGAAAGATACAGGCAGGTGAGTTTTAATTAGGGTTAGAGCTGAACTCTGCAGGGCTGCGCTCTCCAGGACCGACGTTCGCCACCACTGTCTTGGCCATCGCTTGAAGAACCTTTTGGAAGCACCTGTATTTTTAAAGAGTAGGCGGCAGTACCTCATAATTCTGTCTAGGTGCACTACGATTGAGTTACGCACAGTGGACTGAAGACAAACCCAAGGCGCGGCTGTCCCTCATGAGGGCCAAATATCGGCCCCAAAGTGCTTGGCCCCCCGGGGAAAATGCCCTATATGCACATATGGACAGGACCGGTCTTTATTCTCAGAGTGGGCAAAACGATGTACAATGCAGTGGTACGAAGTTGATTGATGATCAGTGTTGGGGAAAGTTACTTGTTAAAGTAATGCATTACAATATTGCGTTAATCCATAAAAAAGTAACTAATTACGTTCCTTGGTTACTTTTTATGGAAAGGAATGCATTACATTACTTTTGCGTTACTTTTTAAATCTGGACAGGGCTTGCTTTTTTGTTTTTAAAATAAAAAGTTATATTTTTGGCGAATATAAAGCCTTTTCACACCAAAAGTGAAATGTATAAGCCTCAGGCTGAAGGGAAAGTATTGTAGAATGCAGAAGAAGAAATTTCAAAACACTTCAGCAATAAAAAAAAGACACAAATGTTTGTCTAGAGTAATTTGTGCTTATTAGTACGGTTGAACTGGATCATCGAAGGTCAGAAGCAAAGACATTGGTTAACAGAATGGGATTAAATACATAAAGGATATCTGTGTTTTTTAACATTTAATTATTGCAGGTTTGCGTCATATTCTGAGTTGCATTTTTTTTATTCATTTTGAGGAATACTGAATCTGTGTTTTTTTTGTGAGTCAATGAGATTAATTAATGCATATTCATATTTATTTTAGAACTACAGTAACATCTTCTGATTTCTCTCAACATTGGGACAGGAGAGCTGTCAATCAATAAATTGGAAAAAAAAAAGTAACTTGCGTTACTTATTTGAAAAAGTAACTCAGATATTCTCTGAAAAAAACTTGCACTGATTGATCTTAAAATATGTCAGTGCCCTTTGTTTTGTCTCAAGATGCACACCAGTAATGTTCTTCTCTAAGGCATGTTGCACTAAATGAATTATGCACTAATCCTGGCTTAGTCTAAGCCATCTGTAAAACCAGGCCCAAGTAACCTAGATAGATAAAATAGAAAAAATATCAAAGGGCCTACTACTCACAATATCTATTAACTGATACACATTAAAATACAAAACACCCCAAAGGAAAATTGTATCACAGCATGCCAACACTGATAATAAGAGTACGATCCTTCCTAATGTGAGTGAAACGGTCTCATTGATTCATTGTAAGCTTTCTATGAGGTAGCAGCACGAGCTAGTGGTAAAACAAGCATACTGCAGTTATGAAAAATGCCTTCTAGTCCCAAATGAGTAGCACTTTATGTAACCATAATACATGATTAGCTAACTATATTAAAACATTCAGCAAAATTCATATATGAACTTATGGAAAAAGTACTTTTTCATACATCATTTAATTTCTCCTTGTTGCTACGAGCCTGGATTTTAAGTTCTAGAGTAAAACCAAATGTTAAGCTTTGATCAATTTGAGAAAAGCTTTGACAGATTCAGCATTGGTATTACTTAAATTTGTATGGTGCATAGGCCTTATTTTTCATGGATAACACAAAATAAAACCACTATATAAGAAACAGATGGAAAAATAGTCGTCAAAATCGGACTCTTTAATGAAATATTCAATGCAAATCTTGCATGTTTTCAATTGAGTCATTAATCCCTAGTTTGAATACACGCACACACACATCTACTGTATATAAACTGCACCCACAGGCTAATATAAGGCACAGTCGGTCTGAGCATTAAAATACCAAAATAAACACCATCAGTGAAATTTAAGCCCAGTTCTCATTCATTCATGTGTATATGATATGGCTGTACATGTATGTTTCCTCCATGCCATCTGCTCACTATTCAGTTCAAAGGCAAGCAAACAACAAGAGAACATAAAGCAGACGTCACCAGGTTCTTTGGCACAACTGAGTGACAATAGGTGCACTTTATCACAAAAACTGTACAAATAGAGGTAACAGGATGTGAAAACGAATTACATTGTTGCACAGTAGAGAGAACACTGTATACTCTAACCCATATGTTTGCTTTTACTGAAGGATTGTTGCTTGTGAAGTTCTTCTTAGCATCTGATCATAATGATATTAAGCATATGAGCAGCATGATATTAAACAAAATGACTTCTCTATTTGAAGCCTAAGCAGAATCAAGAGTCTTTTTTAACATGGATCAACATCTGGACAATCACATCTGATGTTTGGCATAACATATTTCATTTGAACGCACTTGGGGGTTTTTTGTACGCTTGATTGGTTGACATTTTATTTTTTTTTATATATATAGATTTGGCACCAGACATTTTTATCCAAAGCAACTTACAATGTGGTACATTTTAGTATCCCGTAAAACCAAATAAAAGGCTTTAAGGCCTTTATGATCATGTTTATGTATTAATCAGTCATTAACACAGTTTAGGCCTTCTAATTTCATTAGTCAACCAGATTCCAAATATTTTGTTGTTGTTGCTCTTTGCGGTTCATGTTTTGTTCGAAAGGTCTACTTTTCAGCATGAACTAAACTATGACCATTAAATAATACCTGATCCGTGCAGTAAAAAGGACCTTTGACAAACCAGATAAAACGCTGCAGTCAGCAGTTTGTTTATGCATAACATGTGCTGCAAGATCAGACTAGGCAGCCTATAAAAAGTTTATGGGGCCTTTCAACACATTCCATCACTATGACAAAGTACATACATAATACATCATCTATTAATTGTGCAAGTTTAAAATCTTTCTGTTCCATAGAAAATATCTTTATTTGGGTTCTTAACTCTTGGAATAAATGGAATGGAATAAAAGCACCAAATAAGATTAAAGATGCAAAATACATTAAACAAACAATAAAATCACTTCCTCAATAGATAACAGAATAAATTGGTTTTGTGATTTAAGACCTCCTGAATGAACTCTCCACTATTGAAAAACCTTCTGCTGCTTTGTTAAAGAAATGATGGCACTCTTGGTATTAGTGATAGTAATTAATTTTGTGCAACTTTAAAAATTGAAGGATCATCGAGTATAATCATTCATTAATTCTTGAGATATTCTTGCTGTAGCCAAATTGCATCTCATGCCTATTAACTCATTAATACTTAGTTTTGACATCAAAGTAGATGTTGCATTCATACCAGTGTTAGTTTACTTCAAAATTAAAATCGTGTTATTATTCACTCACCCTCTTTTTGTTCCAGAAACATGACTTTCTATCTTCTGTGAAACAAAATGGGAGATTTTTTTAAATTATGAATTAGTTGCTCTTTTCCATATAATGAAAGAATGGGGTTTTCAAGCTCCAAAAGAACCATGAAAATATCATAAAAGTGATCCATATTACATGTGCACTATAGTCAGTCTTCTGAAGTTACAAAGAGATTTGTGTGGAACAAACCAAAAATGAACACAATTATTATTAAACTAATTTAACTTAATTATTCACCAATAACATCTACCAAAGTTTCAAAATTGATGCCAGAAGTCGTGTAGCAACACCATTTGACATTATCATATGAATTACTGTGCACTTTTTGGACCACTTTTATAATACTTTAATCATTTTTTTATTTTTTTGGACATTTTGGGGCCTGACAGTCACAGTCAATCCGTGTATCATTCGATCATTCATTTTTTTATTTAATATCGAATGTAGAAAAGATGTGGGGGGGGGGGGAAAACGGCTATTTTTCGTTTTTTTGTTTGTTTCCAAAAAATGAAAAACGAGAATTCAGGTTAAATTTTCATTTTTTCGTTCATGGGTGGAAAAATTAATAAACAGCTTGAATATTCGATTTCTACATGTGGGCGGGAATTAAACTCCCCTTTCTGCTGATTGGTCAGCCAAAACCGTGCCATCATCAGTTCTTCCAAAGTATCACGCAGCAGAATAATAGTCCTCAGCTGCTGCAGTTACTATGGATTCTTAACAAATTTTATCAATTAATAGTTTTCTCATTAACAGACTAAGAATAGCTCGACACCACGGACGGGGGTCTTTTTTGTGTAGACCAGCGGTTCTTAAAGTGATTGGGGGTCCGAGAAATAATTTGCTATAGCATAAAGTATTTCCAGACTGTAAAGTGCCCTTTTTATCATGATACATAGGCCTACTGTGTTTTATTCCAAAGTGACTTATATGATGTATTTAATGTAAAATCATCTAAATGAAGCCTTTTAAAAGACAAGTATTCGCTGTGGTTCATGTTTGTGGCATGCGCCAGAAAGATGCTCAAGGAGACCGAGACGCGCTAAAGCAGCACATTCTGTTGTTTTCTTTATTGTTCAAAGGCATGACATTTTGTAGTCATTTTGAACGTAACAATTAAAAATACACATTTTACCATACGACTATAAATGACAAAGTATTAAGTTATTTCCCCTCGATGGAGAAAAAAATCCAAGAGAACATCAATCAGTACTCAATATTAAACTGCTTTAAATATGACTGCTGCATATTTCCTATGCAATACTACGCTTGACTGGAGTCGCGTCTGTCTGATTATTGAGTTTATTTAACCCATCGCAATTTATTGGAACTGTGTGAACTAGAGTCACTACTCACCTTAATGTTGTTCTAAAGGCTTATTACTTAATAACACAAAAATGTCCTGCTCGCACTTGCCAATTTAATGGCAGAGAATGGTGACTTTTTTTTTTCTTTTTTTTTTAAACGGATGCATATCTGTCGTAAAATAATCCTATGCATCTCGTGGCGTATATTCCAAGCATTCTGAAGGTATACTGAGTGTTTGGTGAGAAACAAAACGAAATGGCAAGTTATTATATTTTATGAAAATCTTGTTGCAGTGCGAGTGCGCAGCAGCTCATGCCGCGCACAGGTGCATATCCTTTTGAGATATAAATTATAATAAATTTTAATAAAACACAAGACTACATTATATAACTAACAGTAGGCTAATATCTGTTGTTCTCCGGTTGTCAGTCAGAATGGCAGTTCTTGCGTGAACATTATAGGCCTATATATACCCAAACCACTTTATTATCTCTTCCTTTTTGTCTTAGTGTTTAAAATGTTTATTTTGAAACAAATTAATTAATTAAACAAACAGACTTACTGGGTGAGCAGGGTAGGCTAAGAAAGCTGTCATATTATACCCTGCCATGCCCAGCTGATGCAAAGAATAGAATTATCTACACAGAAGAAAGCCCTGTCTAAACTCTGCCCCAGTACGAGTTGTGTCGAGCTACTCATTAGTCTGTTTGATGAGAAAAATACCAAATGTAGTTGCAATAAATGCGTTAAGAATCCATACAACTGCAGCAGTGGAGGACTATTATTCTGCTGCGTGATACTGTGGAAGAACTGATGATGGCATGGTTTGATCTTCGGCTGACCAATCAGCAAAAAGGGGTGTTTAATTCCCGCCCACATGTAGAAAACCAATATTCAAGCTTTTTAATTTTTTACCCCTGAACGAAAAATTAAAATTTAAGCTGAATTCTTGTTTTTCATTTTTTGGATAAAAACAAAAAAGGAGCCGTTTTCTAATTTTTCTACTTTCAATATTAAATCAAAAAACGAATGATCGAATGATACATGGATTCCAGTCCCCAATGACTTTCATTATTTCAAGTTGTGGTTCAAATTTTTGGCTGAACTATATCTTCAATGCATCCCAGTTTATTGCATATAGTTTTTAAGCATGCAGTCACTCAACTCAAGGTTGACTGATCTGTGCAGCACTCTGGAACCATATTCTTTCTACTTCCTCTTTACCCAGCTCCCAAAGACGGCAGAGATGGCGCACTCCTGTTCTGGCGGTGATCATCAAGTACTCCTCATTCTCTGGCTGCTGGATCACAGCGTTCCGGGCCAAAACCAGGGACTGGCAGAACCGACAGAGAACCAGCAAATAGAGCGAGTCTCTTTCTGCCTCGTTGAGAGGAAAAACACTTTCCCATCCTGCCACCACTGGCCCTCCGACGTCTACCGGATTGGGATTTTCAATCATCATGTACATGATGGTGATGGCCAGCTCAAATATGAAATACCCACAGCTCATGTCTCCAAAATCAAGAATCCCAGAGATCTGGTATTTTGAGGGTCCATCGGGTTTCACCAAGAGATTGTGGTCGTTAAAGTCTCCATGGTTAATGCCTGCAACGCAATAAAAATGTAAAAAAAAAAAAAAAAGAACATGCTGACACTGAAGTGTTGACACTGAAATGAAAATAACATCTTACACTTGCGAAACAATGGTAGTTTTGGCACGACTTGGATCTGGTACTGCTTTATCACGGCTTTAACAACATTTTGTACGGGATCCCCATCCATCACATGAATATACTGGTTTAAGAGAGGAACGCTGGTGAGATTCCATATAAAATCTGCTCTCTGAAGGACACTGATGTTTGGATGCTCCATCTGTACAAGATAAAAAAACAAACAAATGCCTAAATAAAGTGGGAAACATTTGTAAAATAGGACAAAAAATGTTTAAGGCCCGTTCACACCAAGAACAATAACTATAACTAGGGGTTTGCAATATTTATCGTCTGTGATAATATAGTAATTGTTGTTTTAACGATATGCAAGCCGACATTATTGACTATGTCACTCACTTTGCAAAAAACAAACAAAAACACATCTTGAGAGTCCTAAAGCATCGACTGTGTGATGAAGCCTATTAGAATGCAGTCAGAATTAAAGTAAAGAAAGTAATTTTTGTGAATATTGCACACCCCTAACTATAACCGTAAAGTTTTACAAATCATCCACATCACAACTATAATGACATAATTACAATATAGTTAGAATAATTTTACAGAAATACTTTTTCAGCAGATAAAAAAAAAAAAAACAAACAAACATGAACATTCAAAATGCATCTGGCTTTAAAACGCATGCTGCGAGAACATTAAAATATTAGTACACTAATAACAAAAAAACACAATACGTAATTCTAAAATGATTCGCACTGATTGAACTCTATTGTTTCTACGATCTACTTAGCCTTAGGACGATTTTGGGAGACGTTGTTGTCCATTGGTGTGGACGTTATATTATCGTTGTAGTTTCCATTCTTGGTGTGTTTTTGGACTGAAGTTTTCCTTTATAAATGGAATTAAAGATTTTACTTGCAGTAAAACTGTATCCAAGGTGGCGGCCATTTTCCCAACATCATACAAGATCTGAGGACTGCAGGTAATTTTGGCTACAGTAGTGCCAGGCAGGTAGGTAAGTAAACGCACTAAATATTTCTGCGGGCCAAAACCACAATCTGTAATAGCACAAAAAAATTTAAAAAATGTGTTAATTAGTATGAGTTACAATATAAATCCATGTATACGCCATTCTGAGATCTGTCATTGTTTACTCACCTTTAACAGGCATTTAAAACCTGCATTTTAGGACTTAATATTTCATTAAATTAATAATTGACATGTACTCATACCAAATTCTTCCAAGCTCATGAGTTTGCCGGTCAGAGTGGGCAAAGCGGTCTGGGCAGGAAGGCCTCTCTGGTGTAAGAAGTTCATGGTGTGAGTCTGCAGCTCAATAAGAGTGATGTTGTGACTGTCTGCAGAGTTCATAGCCTTCAGCACATATTCTCCACCCTCACTGGGGGCCACGTAAAAGTTCTGATCATCGTAACTGGGCAGCGGGCGAATGACGGACACGGTCCAGCCATAGAGCCGCCTGATAATCTCCGTAACCTGGGAATGGCTGAGATTTGGCTTTGAGTCTTTTGTTGACATGGCTGAGGATGAAAAAAGTGGTTATTGGTGTATCAGTTCATAACAGAAGCAATACATCGATCAGAAATCAGTGTATGTTTCAAGTTTTGTACTAAAAGAGGTTAAAAGAATAGTTTACCCATTGAAAAAAAAATAAAAAATACAGATAAGGACATTTACAACATGAGAGATTCTGTAAATGACGGAATTTTTATATTTGGTTGTGGTAAGTGTTGTTTGCACAACATATAATAGCCTAATAAAAAATAAACACTTTGTATGAGAGCTGTGTCTTTTATACTCGTGTAAAAAATACTTCTGAACCAAATGAGCTACGATGAACCACATTTGCATTTTAACAAGTTTAAAAACTTTATTACAAATAAATAGTACATAACGTCGGGGGTTCAACAAACCGTAAATTCAATTTTAATTCCTGTCCTCTAAATGAACAGTAAAAACCGAGTAACGGATTGAGAATATAACTTTAAATACAACAGTAACGTTACCTACTGAGGAACGTCGCTGGACTGCTGCTCGGTCAAATGGCGTTTGAAGCGTGTGCTGTCGCTGACGTGAGGAACGTCATTACATCACAAGAAAGCAACGGTTTACTGGCGGTTCAGTTTACCTCATGTGACTCGTTTGCGCTAATCGGTTCTTTTGAACGGTCAGTTCAAAGAACCGCTTAAAAATGACTCGGTGCGGTTCGTTACGTCGTTTAACGATTACAAGCTCTAAACTTTAATAAAGACACACGTAGGCAGGCGTTTCTAAGGCTACGGTAATCATATATTGCTGTTTACTGCGGTTTTCAGTTAGGTTTTATTAAAAAGTGTGTTTATTAACATTTCATGTGCAGGCCTACCAGTTTAGTTTGCAGCCATTATTCCGCTTATAAAAACGTAATTTAAAGTTTAATAAAATGCTTTTTTCTTAACACCAGCTGTAATTTGTACTGACACCCTATAAAATGAGATTGTGATTTAAACAACATATGAAGAAATAGAGCAACGTTATTTCAGATATTTCCATCCATAACCAGAAGTTTTGTTTTTTTTGTTTTCAGCAGCGGATTTTGAATTCTCCTGTACAAGCAAGTCGTTTTATCTGAAATGTCATTTCGTAATCTCTTAAATTTATAACCTAATGCTGATGCAGTTCACCTTTCTGAAAGATTTGTGACCAGTTTTTGGTGTAGTAACAGAATCTTAACAGCAGGGGCTAACATTGCCATGCTAATGCCGGAGTTGCTGTCATAGCAACATGTCCGTAATCTTAAACCTGCTCGGGACAGAGCGACAGAACTGAGGCTTGCCGCGGAGCCCTCAGCCCACCATCATTGCGGTGCGAGCCCTCCAGCGTCGCTGTGACTGGAGTCTCCCTTGACTCTGCCTCCAGCCTCCGAGGCCTGGAATCTGCCTGGGCCCGTTGACCCATTGGCTCCACCATGGCTCCTAGCTCCCTCCTCTCTGTCGTGGCCCGGCAGTGCACAAGCTCCGCGAGGCTCCCTCATCCCTCCGGCTCCGCCTTGGTCTGGCGTCTACCATCCTGTGCCTAGGACTCCACTCTGGCTTCGCCTCGTCCCTCCGGCTCCGTCAGGCTCCTTCATTTTTTTTTCCCTCGGCCTCCACTCATGTCCTTGTCGATACGGCTAAACCGACGGCCTCCGGATCCACATTCGTCTGTCAGCCGCTGGCACCATACTGCTTACCTAGGACTCAGGATCCTCCCTGTCGCCCGGCCATCAGCCTCTCCGTCTCGCCACGGGCTCCCACCACCCCCGCTCCGCCGCGTTGGGTTGGGCCCCCTGGAGTCGGAGGCATTACTCCTCCGTCGGCTCCACCGTGGGTTGACATCATGGCTGTGGCCTGGGTCCTGCTGGTGCTCCTCTTAGCTCCGGGCGTCATCTGTCTCCTCCCTGGTACTCCTCCTTCGTCGCCCACATGGTCTCTGTCGTGCCCGGCCTACTCCCGGATATCCGATCCTCCTCCGGAACTCATCCCAGTTCCCCACCCAAGCCTCCCTCGTTGTTGCATGTGCGAGGACGCACCCTTCCTGGAGGGAGGCGTTGTCAGGATTATGGATTTATCTTTGTGTGTTTTTGACCCTGTGACCCAGTTTCTTCCTCATGTTGTGTTAATTTGATTCCAGGTGTGTCTCGTTCCTCCCCAATTATCCTGCCTTTAAAAGCCCTAGTCCTTTCAGTTCTTGTTGGTCGGGTCTACTTGTTGAATGTCCTCCGTGTTCTGTGTTTTCCTGTGGATTATTAAAAACTGTGTTATTCAAGTACTCCTCGTTTCCTCGCTTCATGGCTTCCCGAGGAATTGGGACACATAGACTTACTCTAAATTAATTAATTTCAGGAGAAGCTAATTTTAAAGCGATTATTACAAGTGTGATCATAATGATTAAAATATAGAGAAATGTTGTCAGTTGTGCATGTCGATTCAAGTTGGCATCATCTGGGGTCCTTGCAGGGGTCAGCATCATCTCTTCAAAGGTGTTGGGTCATCTGAAGTCTTTCTATGAGGCTGTATCCACGCTGGTGTAATCTCTAGTTACCTCAAGATGTGCATCCCGGGGTAGGAACAGAAAGGCAGATAATAAAGAATTAGCGTAGCTGCTGTTCATAACGAGCAAAAAATATGTTTGTGACTTTTATCTGATCTAACTGGGAACAAGGGTGAGATTGAGATTCATTATGCAAATGCTTGGCTGAGAGATTTGTGTCTTTAATTTAGATTGTAAAAAAAAACAGAGAGAGTGTTTTCTGAACCCCGAACGTTATCAGGAAGAATATTCCAGAGTTTAGGAGCCAGATGGGAAAATGCTCTCCCTCTTTTAGTGGACTTATATATCTTAGGTACTACTAAAAGTCCAGAGTTTCATGAGCTTAAAGAGCATGATGGATTATAGGGCACAAGAAGATCCGTTAAATATACAGGGGCTAAACCATTTAGTGCCTTATAGGTCAGTAGCAATATTTTTAAATCAGTACGGAACTTAATAAGTAACCAGTGTAGAGATTATCAAATTGGGGTAATATGATCATATTTTTTTTGACCTGGTAAGAACTCTAGCAGCTGCATTTTGGACTACCTGTAGCTTGTTTATTGAAAATGCAGGACAACTAGCTAGTAGTGCATTACAGTAATCTAGTCGAGAAGTCATGAATGCATGAACTAGCTTTTCTGCGTCAGAAACAGATAACATACTCTGTAGCTTAGAAATGTTATAATGAGCAATGTAGCAATGAGGTGGAAGAAGGCTGTTTTTGTAACATATGAAATAGGATTTTCGAAAGATAAGTTGCTGTCTAAAATAACACCCAGGTCTTTAACTGCAGATGATGACATAACAGTACATCCGTCTAGTTGTAAACTGTATTCTAAGAGATTCTGTGTGCAGGTTTTTTTGTCCAATAAGTAATACCTCAGTCTTGTCTGAATTTAATAGAAACTAATTACTGGCCATCCAATGTTTTATATCTTTAACACATTTTTTTAAACTTGGATAGTTTAGAAATTTCATCTGGTCTTGATGAAATATATAACTGAGTATCATCGGCATAGCATAAAACGGATCCTTGCGGCACACCATAATTTACTGATGATAACTTGGATTTTTCACCATTTAAGTAGACAAAATGGTAACGTACCGTAATGCCTGTCCCTGAATATCAGTGTAATTTTGTTGTCGGCCTAAGAGTATGTCATGGTTTATAGTGTCGATCGCAGCACTAGGATCAAGTAAAACTAGTATTGAGACACATTTGTAAATTTTAACGAGTGCAGTTTCTGTGCTATGATGAGGCCTGACTGAAATTTTTAGAGTTAATTTTTTAGCAGGAAGGAGTACAATTGGAGTACAAAGGAAGGACACAACTTTTTCTAATATTTTAGACATAAACGAAAGATTTGTAAAGGTCTGTAATTTGGCAATTCATTTGGATAGTTGCCGTTTCTCAATGAAAAACTTAATAACTGCCATTTTAAATGGTTTTGGAACATAACCTAGAGATAGAGATGAATTAATAATAATGAGAAGAGGCTTTTCTGCTACAGGTAACAACTCTTTCAATAATGTAGTGGGAATGGGATCTAGTAAACATGTTGTTGGTTTAGATGTAATGATTAGTTACTTAGTTCTACTCGTCCTATAGTTGTAAAGAACTGTAATTGTTCTTTAGGGGCAGTAACAGAGGCTGGATCATAAAACGCAGTCAAAGTTTGCACATTTACAATTGTATTTCTAATAGTTTTCTCGGTGAAGAAATTCATAAAGTCATCATTACTAAACTGTGAAGGAATATTCAGATCAGGTGATGTCTGTTTATTTGTTAGTCTAGCGACTGTATTAAATAGATACTTTGTATTGTTTTGGTTATTTTCTGTGAGTTTGCGGAAATGCTCAGCCCTACACAGGAAAAACGGCGGAGTTGTTTTTCCAGAGTTAATATTTTTTTCCTCAAAAATAGTTGTTTTTACTCTATTTTGAGTGTACAGAGTAAAATGTGTCAGTAGAGTGGGAGCAAAATTATAGAGTAACTGTGACTCTCCTCCCTTCGTTGATCCGCCATTACTGTTAATCACGGCCATCGACCGCTGCTGCTTGTGGGTTTAGAAGAGAAGATGCGCTTCTGCTGGATGGTAAAGTAAGTAAAGTTTCAAAGTCTTAGTATTTATTTTAATAATATTCGCGTCTGTTTTGAGCTCAGATTATTTTGCCACGTTTTTGAACATTATAATCGAGATCGCTTCATGTTAGCTTGAGAACTAAATTAGGCAAAGTTATATTGAAAGCAAATAACTGTTAGCTAACATATACAGTATGAACATTAGGAACGTTAATTGACACCAGTGAAACTAGCTAGCTGCCTATCAATTGTCTGTCCACTAAACTATTGTGACGAGTGGTTCAAGTTGTGCACCACATGTACTTGAACCGGTAAAGAGTTAAGTTAACCTTAGTCTTAATTGTATTGTTGGAGCATTTTGATGTGTATTAGCCCTATTCGGACGGTATGTTAACTGTTTCTCATGGGAACTTAAGGTATTTTCAACATTTACAGGGGCTTGTCGGTGATTTTATTGCAGAATGTCGGTGTTTCAATTCAAATTTCACCGTTTGAATCCTTTTTGATCACTGCGCAACACCGTACGATAACTTTTGTGCTTCACTGTAAATTGCATTTTTAATGTACACTTTTATTACTGAAATGCTGGGAAGTAGGCTATTTACAAGAACAATATTTCATCAGTGCTCCTCCCCAGCCAGAGGAGAAAAAGAGGGAAAAAACAGATAAACATTTGAAATGGGCCGTACAGCAAGATGTTAATATTAGCCTACAATTAGGATATATACATTAAAGATATAAACCATGCAATTTAATGTTTACCTCATGTAAATATAAGGCTGAATTAACTTATTTTAATTATTATATTTTAAAATGACATCCATCACTTTGAGATAAAAAAATAATTTCTATTGCATATGTCTTCTATTTTTAAAAGGATATATTAAATAACCACATAATACAAAGATATGTAAATTTATTTTTACAGACGTCCACATGAGAAACCATTACCGTCCGAATAGAGCTATTGAGCACAATGCTTTAACAGAACTATTGGACAGTTATTACAAATTAAAAACCCATTAGTGAACAAAGATAACGCATGTTGTGTAATGCACTAATCTGACTGTGAGTGTTATTGCCCTGTTTAACTTTCTTTTTGGTTCCTTCAGGATGCAAACCAACAACATTGTCAGAATGAAGTTCAAGGAAATATATTTTTACTTCAAAACCTTTTACATTTGAAATGTTTTTGGAATGTGGTAAGAAATAAACTTTAACATTGTTAATATCATTAATACTTTTCCCTAAATTAATACTTTTTTAATAGTAATATAAGTGTATGATTGTGCTCATGTTGAATAAAAAAATAACTCTCTTACTTCCTTTGGCATTGCTGGCCTTTGTCAGTTTGCCAATGGTTTGTCTTCCTTCAATTGCCAAAAATTCGTCCTACAATGGATGTTAAAGTCTTTGAGTCAAAGACAGAGGTTGATGAGGAATCATTCGACTACCTGCTGACAGACCTTGGTGTCCTAGAAATTTTCATCCCAGGCACAGCAAGTCCCAACGGTAAATTGTTTGGCATGCTTATCAAGTTTTGTGTTTATTCTTAGCAGTATTCACCAATTCACTGATTTGCATAGGCTAACCTGTCTATTGGATTAATTCTCAATAGCTGTATAGCGTGCTATCAAAGTAGTATGAACAGATAATCAGACCATTGATATGGTTTATATTGAAGATTATTTAAGCTTTAGGAGATACCGAGGGCACGTCAGCGTCTGATGACCCAGCAATGTTGATTAGAAGTCCTCCTGAAAAAATCAAGTTGAGGAACGTCGTCTTGCCCAAGTAAGAATCACCAGTCTTGCCTCTGAATTACATCTATATAGAATTACTTAAATATTAAAGATATTTGGAGCTATATACACTTGTCAATTGCTAATTTCTCATCTCTGCTCTGCAATATTACATCATTCCTTCCTCCAGATGTTCGAAGATATCCCAAATACGCACACACTAAAAGTCTGTCAGATGGCCGAAGACGTGACATGGTGAAAATCTTGGTAGCACATTTGACAAATAAACATGGGTAAGTTGTTCATACATTACTTTGTAAATTGATGTTTATGATGTTATGGGTTGTAATTGGTTTATGTTTGTGCGTGTAGAACAAGCCCTTCCCGAAGTTTAAAAGAAGAATGTGCAAAGGGAATCATCGCCCTATTCCCATACTTGGTTGACCCCAGGAGCAAGTTTGGTTATGTAAGTAGCTGTCGCCTCTCAATCTCTTTGATTTATTTTCAAACATTTATACCCTGATCTTTTCGCAAGGGCCTAGTACAGGAGTTGCAGATTTACAGTAAGAAATTGTTTTCATTTGGGACTCTGAATAACAGAATCATGTTGTTGATAAAGTTTAACTGTATGACTTCATTTCAATACTTGTAGAGGTTTCAGCTCAATTCATGCACACATCTGTAGTCATCAAGACTTGGTCATGAATGTGCTGTTAATACTGAATCTGTGTGCAGCATAAACTAATGTACCTGAGTGGTTAATGTATTTGTATTGTATTCATCTTCCAATTAAGTTACGTCAGGTTAAAATGAGCAGGAGGGTGTGTTCAACTCCTTCTACCTAAAAGCCTAAAAATTTTTGTTTATTTTGTTTTCCCTGTCTCCAGGTTGGGACAGCGACATGTCTTCCATTCTGGTGCTGCTTCACCTTTTGCCACCCTCAAGTCAATGCTGCAAAAGACCGGGAAAGATCTCAGCTAGACAAGCATGTGATCGTCTTGAGAAATTCATCAAGGTGAAGCTACTGATGAAGCAGATCGAATGACACTAGTTCATAATGTTGTATTAAGTGTGACATTGACCTGCATAATTCTCAGCGAGGCTCTTAAAGGGTTGTTCACCCAAAAATGAAAATTCTGTCATTAATTACTCACCCCTCATGACGTTCCAAACCTGTAAGACCTTCATTCATCTTCGGAGCACAAATTAAGATATTTTTTGAAGAAATCCAAGAGCTCTCTGACCCTCCATAGACATCAAGGGTACTACCACAAGGCCCAGAAACGAAGTAAGGACATTGTTAAAATAGTCCAAGTGACATCAGCGGTTCAACCTTAATTTTACGAAACTACGAGAATACTTTTTTTGCGCAAAAAAAAAACTAAATACGAGTATCAACCATATCTCAATTAGAGTCAGCCATTATCGTGAGTACCATGATGCATGCGTGTGAAACTGCTGACATCAAACATGCATGTGCTGCGCCTTGTTTACGAGCAGAGGAAAGCGTGCGCATGCGTCATGATATTCTCATTAATGGTGGAGGACAGTGACTTGGAGAAGAAATTGTTGAATAAAGTCGTTATATTTGTTTTCTTTGTGCACAAAAAAAGTATCCTCGTAGCCTCATAAAATGAAGGTTGAACCACTGATTTCACATGGACTATTCAATCCATGTCCTTACTATCTTTCTGGGCCTTGAACGTGATCCCTTGCTGTCTATGCAGGGTCAGACAGCTCTTGGATTTCTTGAAAAATATATTAATTTGTGTTCCAAAGATAAACGGAGGTCTTATGGGTTTGAAACGACACAAGGGTTGGAGTAAGAAGGACAGAATATCATTTTGGGACGAACTATCCTTTACTGATCACCTGTCCTCTAAATTGTGTTCGGGCTATTATGTTATACTTGGCACATTGGAACAATCTGTTGAGAAGTAGTACAATCGAGAAAACTTTAGTGAAAGACAGACATCACTGTATCTTTATCCATGCTGTATTTTGACTTTAACTGTAAAAATGTGTTTTCATCCTTTCACAGACTGTTACCAGTATCCAAGGGCACTTGGATATCATTGGAGAGTCTCCAGCTGTATCTACTTGTTGTTGGGCTGAAGAGAAGTAGGGTCCGGTCTTGTTTTATTGTAATTGTCCAACATGCTCTATCCTGTAAGGCCTCTAATTCAATGGCCTGTGTTGATGAGCTTTTCAAAGCTCACTTTGTCTTAAGAACTTCATACTGTCAGGAATTGACCATTGTGTATAGCTTTCTGCAAAACACTGCCAATGATATAGATGCTGAAACCATCAAGTGATCATAATCACAAGTGAATTAAATGTAATACTGTTTAAATAGGAGCTTGAAAAATAAAATTGAGATATGAGTATACAGTTTGGTGTTGACTTTATTTTCAGATTGAAAAATAAGTTTTTCATTTATATTTTAGGGCTTTTGAGGATAAAACATGAAGGGTGTAATTTAGAAGATTAACTCTGGATAGAGTTAGTTGTTCACTCATAATTGATGATAAACAACTCTGGAGGGGAGGTAAATTGTGGTAGAGTAAATTTGACTTTCCTCTGAACAGAGTTAAAAAGTCACAGAGTCCATTTCTTTTACCTCTGAACTGAGTAAAATAGTACAAGAGTTAATTTAAAAAAACACTAAATAGAGTCAAATATAACAGGAAAGAGTAAAATATTAACACTAAATTGAGCAAAATGAACTCTGGAAAAACAACTCTATCAAAAGAGTAACTTTTACTCTTTTCAGAGAGGGACCAAATGTTATCTGGCATAGAGTAAAATTTTCCTCAATTTGAGTACATTTTACTCGGGCCGCACCAAAAAAAAAATTTTTTTTAAAACCTTTGCTTAGCGGTTTTAGAGCCTTGTTTAGCGGGATATGCTTCTTCCTTGCAATTTTAAAAAACTCTAAATGAGTTTGTTTCGTTAGCACTCTATGAGTTTCTTTCTTGAGAGAATGTGTATTACTGTTGTACCATGGCGCAGTGTTTTTCTCTAACCTTTTTCAATTTGATGGGGGCGACAGCTTCTAATGTATTAGAGAAGATTGTGCCCATACTGCTAGTCATTTAATCTAGTTAATTTGTGTTTATGGGAACACTGAGCAGCTGAGACAGATCAGGCAGGTTATTTGTGAATCTATCTTTAGTGGTTGGGATAATTGTTCTACCTAGTCGATAACGCGGAGTGATATGACAAATATCAGCGGTAATAAGTACAGACGTTACAAGGTAGTGATCAGTAACATCACTTTGCTGTATAAAGATATCAGTAAGAGTGGTCCATGCGAATAATGAAGTTTAATGTAGTGTTGTCAGGGTACCAAAATTTCAGTATTTGGTACCAATAACAGTGAAAATCCACGGTTCTCTGTACCAATTTCGGTACCAAAGCAAAACACAAAAACGTGCTAGTTAAAAATTTTTACTATACTTTCATTTAATCCAAACTGTGTTCATATTTCATTTTAAAGGGCTTTTAAAACCTTATAGAGTTATTCAGCCAAGAATAGCAACTAAGTTAACTAAAAAATAAACAGAACTGCTTTTCTGACTGATATGAAATGTTAACCATTTGTACATTCTCTAACATGCATATTTTAGATTCACAATTCATTTAAAAGCCACTGGTGTGTAAAAATACTAAATATCATCATGTCCTCCTGTTTTTTTTTTACCCTAATAAAAGTTCCCTTTTGATACTTCACTCGTACTGCGTCGCTAAGACGCTATGGGGAAAACTCCTCTTTCTCCGATGACTGAAGCCTATTTCAATCACGCAGTGAAACTGCACGGCCATTGGTTCGTGCAGGGCTTTAAAACGAACCAATGGCGCGGCAGCGGAGCTGCACGAGCCTATGGCGACAAAGCCCGCCAAAGCCCGCCAGAATGGGCGGGGCATCTGGCGTATATAAGCGGGCACTCGCCACAGGATTCTCAGATTTTTTCTCCTTCAGCAACGACTCTACGTCTCAAGCTGATCCGAAGCCGCTCGCCGTTGACACGCCGGGAATCGGGGACCTCTCAGCTCGGCTAACCTGCTTCTCCGCTTCTTCAGCGACGCAGCAGTTCCGGTCCGGTTCCCCTGCCGCCATCCGGCAGCTTCAAAGAGCTTCTAAAAGAGCAGCGGCGTTGTTACAAATGCCACGCCGTTATTGCGGCTCGTGCGGGTCTCCCCTGCACGCCGATGACGGCCACAAGGAGTGCGTTTCCTGCTTGGGGAAACCCCATGCGGAAGCTGCACTCATGGGAGCTATTTGCTCTCATTGCGAGAGTTTTAGTCTCGCCTCTCTCCGCTCACGGATCACTTTCTTTTCAGAGAGCGACTCCGCCCCCCGCGCCCTCCCGTTTTCTTCCTCCCAGGGACCTGTGAGGAAAAAACAGCGGGGCAAAGGGGTCGA